>JARKHS020011675.1:0-71904 GCA_030143305.2 Amblyomma americanum | reverse complement strand
GCTAGTTATCGACTGGCTCCGCACGATTAGCGTTATTTCTTGGTCGCCGTGGTGAGCAACTGGAACACAGCATACGATTGGCAATGCCGCATTACGAAATCAACAGTGATTAAAAGGGCTTCACTGATGCGGCCTAATGTGAAGCATAAGTCATTATTTGACTGTCGGTCTGTTTGCTTATTTGGACACTTCTATTTGCCGCACAAGGAAGATTAGTTTAGCGCAGAATGACTATGCAGTAATGCCTAAAACCTGAAGTGCTGCTGGGCAATCCACGTAGCTCAACACATATAAACCTCTGTTATATTCAAATACATCAATCTCTTCGGGCGTTGCCACATACGCATTTGCTTGAAGAAAACATTTTAATGCGAAAGCGTTACTAGTCCAATTACGAGAAAAACCGGCGGTGTGTGCGTGAGTGCATGTACTCGCAGATGGCACCGAAAATCCCAGTGATGACATTCGTATCAAAATTGTCACGCAACCGTTCGTTGTTCAGCATTCCGGTTGGTGTCATACGATTTCTCGTTGCATATAGCTTACATGTGCTAGCCAAGTTTAAGGCTAGCTTGCGGCAGGATTCGAACCGACGACATATGCGCCTTCAATTGGGTGGCATCCCAGACTTTCGTATAAAAAATGCGATGCAGCCGTTTGTCCTACAGTTTCGGGTGGTGTCATACGCGCGTGTGTGGGTGTGGATGGTGTCATACTTCGTAGAAAAAGGAAGAATGATTGGCTGAAATAAACTTAGTTCGCAAACCGCGACTAAATGCCTATACGTATGTCTTGCGTCCATGACATGCTTTTCGCCTTCCCACACGTAAGCAGTCTTAGGTGTCTCTGCCGAATTTTTCGTTGTTTTTTTTTTGACCCGAACATGCATGGTTCCAAGCACTGCCAGACATTTAAATACGACGAATCTACTCCCATCAAAACACCCAGCTCTGCGCGCTTCTCTAGCTTGCTGCTTCATTCAACGTTCAGCCCGTGAGAACTTGACACATGAGATGTGACAACGCGGCGCCACAAAGAGAGAACTCCGGCGTGAACGAATCGGGGCAAACCAGAGGGCTCAATTGTAGACCCACTGTGTCGCACGCCGCGGTGCAGATTGCACAGACAAAACGGGTCGCCTGAATCTCAATGCGGCTCCCACGGCTGCGGTCGGTTTAGTCTCGGCCGCATCCGAGATCAAAATCCGACTCCCGCAATGGCGTGACGTCGCTGCAGCGCACAAACAAGTGTCTGCAGCCGGGAGACTCATGTGTACTGCCTGGCGACATCATTGGACGCGGCAAGTTGTCCCCGTGAGAGACTATATATATATATATATATATATATATATATATATATATATATAATATATATATATATATATATATATATATATATATATATATATATATATATATATATATATATATATATATATATATACACACGATGCGCACTTGTTTACTTTCGTGAAGCCTGCGGTTAAAGCTGATTGCTACGAATAGCGTCAGACACGTTTCGTAGGAGTTACATTTCAGAGCTTCAAGCCGAAATAGGCGAGTTGAACGCTCCTTGAAAACCACCGTATACTTGCTGCCTGCATATAAAAGAGGCACTTGGGAACAGCTATCCTGCGTTATATTTTAAGCCTTTTCGTCCATTTTCACAAAATGTTGATAGGTCCAGTTGTTCCATTAGCGCTCAGGGTAAATAAGCGTGAGATTAATTACCACGGAGTCAAAATGAAAAAGTCCCTCTTACCCGATCAACATTAATATTCATTATCCTCTCCACCCCCTCCTTTTAATAGAAACATGACACAAAAATAGAAGGTGATTGAACATGAAAGGGACTCACGGTATACTTCTTAGTGACAGCCTGGACCCTCCATTTTGTGTGCGCGCGCGTGTGCGTGCGTGTGTGTGTGTGCATGCGTGTGTGCGTGTTGTGAAGGGCCGCATACGGGAGGCCCCGTATGCGCCCCCCCCCCCCACACCGGTGCGCGAAGACGGGTTAGTTCGTGCGTTTGTGTGTGCAGGCCGACAGGCGACCTTACTAGCAGCGGACACGACGGGCTGCGTAATGGCTCGAGGTGGCGGAGGAGGTCGGCGGCTGGCACCGGACGGACTGACTGCAGAGAAGCGTCGCCCTCCGAGGGACACCTGATCCCCTTCGACCCATCCCCAACGGCGCCATCGGCCTTCCCGTCGTAACAGCCGCGGATTCCTAGAAGTTTGGCGGGTGCCTTTGATCGGCTGTGTGAGCAGCGACGACGAAAAACCGTTGGGCGAAGATTACCCAGAGAGAGAGAGAGAGAGAGAGAGAGAGAAAGGGAATCTCCGGAGAGACGCGGCGGGGGCAGGGAGACAAAGGAAGGAAGTCGAGCAGAGACGGGCGAGGCGAACGGACGCAAGATGTCGCGCTGGTCTATAGTCAGCGAAGCCGGACTTCAGCGTCCGTAGCAAACTGACCGCCAGCCGAAACGCCCAAGTGTCCTATGGCCTCGACCCGTCACAGCACCGCCAGCCGAGATACGCCGGGAAGAGAGGCAGACCCCGGGAGAGCCGAAGCAGCCGCGGCCCGCCGACGCGAGACGATTGGAGTGGAGCCCCGATCTGCCGGACCTACAACCAGAGGCTCCTGAAAGCCAGCGGTGAGCGGACCACCAGTTTCGCCTTCAGGCAGAGAAGAATAAATAGTTTTGCCGGGTTACCGCCTTGTTGGCTCATTTCTCCTCGCTTCAGCAGGACCCGTAGATTTGTGACTGACCCCCGACAGGTGGGAACGTCACAGTGTGTGTGTGCGTGTGTGCGTGCGTGCGCGTCGTGTGCGTGTGTGTGAGCGCGTGTGCGCTAGTATGTTTATAATAACAAACTAAGCCGGCATCGAATTTATTAAAACCGTGTAGCTTCCATCCTTTTATTCCATATAACCCCCTCTATGAAAGCGAATATTCGCTATATTTTGGTTTTGCTCGGGGAGAGGAGGGCGAGGGGGTGCTCATATTTTGTTTTCACAACAACTGCGCGCATGAAAATGTTCTCACAGCGTGGCGCGAATGCAAGGGCACTGTTGTACTTTATTCCCTCACATAATATTTTACTGTTTTCTCATATTACCTGACGTAAATGAATGGGTCAGAAAAGCACAATTTTAAGCTTTTTGGCAATTAGATGGGCATTTGCATGAATATCATTTTAATAATTTAATTTTTCCGTTAATACATATAGTTTTAAAGCATAAAGCGTCTGAATATGTAGCGTTCATAAACCTGACCGCACTACTGTGCTCTCAACGCTGCTTAATTAGGATAGCTATACTCTTCTCAGTGCTGTTGTGGACAAGAGCACTTCGGATACAGCCCAGCAGATCGCCCTTCGGAGACCTTGTATGTCGTATACTGATGGCGTTTCAACACCGAGTCCATTTTGTGCAAAGCGAGTTTTAAAATTTTGACTGCAAACGAAAAATAAACTGTAAAACGGCTCAAGCTCCCTGATGACAGCAGCACACTGCGCAGTTTCTCAGTTACGAAGCTACGGAGAGAGTGGACCCAGGAGACGGTGCCGGCCGCGTGGTTATGAAAGGCGGAGGACCGGGTCCGCGATGCTTTAAAACGCAATACGCTGACCTTCGAGCGCGAGAAAAGAAAAAGGCCGGAGCGCCCGGGAAGGTTCCGTAATGCACGCGGGCAGCATGAACGATGGGGAGACACCGGGGCAAACATCAGATGCAAGCCGCACAAAGTAAGAAAAAAGAATTGAACACAGGCTCCAGCAGAATGCGGCCCAACATAGCGAGAGGCCTTCGGCCGTCTTCGTCTCGCCAGTCTAAAAACGAAAAGAAAACAAAGGAATTTTAAACATTTTTAAAATCCAGTTCGAGCAGAGGGGGAAGTATGGCTGGCGCGTATATGGGATGCCCGGAGACATGGTATTGGATGCGAAAACGTTTCACTTTGAAGTATAAACAAACAACGAGGGGGAGACTGCTTGTCTTTATTTTTCTGTTTCTTTTTCTTCTTTTAAGTTTTGTTCTTGAAGATACTCCCCCTCTCCCCTCCCCCTTCCGGCTTTTTTTTTTCTGCTCACTTACCACTGTCCCCACCCTAACGCCGCTATGTTTTTTTTTTTACTGTTTCCTCTCCGTTTTCCATCTATTCATCGACGAAATCCTACGTGTCATCTCCTAAAGCTTTAAAGTGAAATATGAACTGGGAGCCAGACGCAGGTTTGTGTCGGCGCCTTGCGATTCTTCGCGCTTTCCAAACGTGCACCACGCTGCGTTCTTCCTTTGTTCATTCAATTTTTCTCGCTTCGGCAACTTTGAAAGTGACGCTATAGGAAACTCGGCCGATGAATGAAGGCCCCGGGTTCGAGTGCGAAGAAACAGGAGTCACTCCGAGTGTGATGATCGATATTCTATGGCGGCCAGCACTCGGAGCGAGAACCGGAGTGGATTTTAGTGAGCGGCCACTTTTACGAAAAGTCGTCCGGCTCGACGGATGTGCGCATTTTGGTGTTTTTTTTAGCTTGTCAAAACGCAGTGCATTCCTACACACGTATGAGAAAGGCAGCAGCTTGCAGTCATAAATCAAGCAGTAAATTCTTGCCCTAAACAGGATTATCTCAGCCGTATAATACAGTGCACACGTGATCACATGTAATACAGCGGTTAAACTTTGACTTCTATTGCCTGGTTAGAATGAAGTATTCATTTGCGCTAACGTCTGTTGTTATCAGATAACACAACGACTAAAAGTCAAAACAGGAGGCAGTTAACATTTCACTGCGTAAAAGTGTCTTTCATTTATTACCAGCATCTATTTTGATCTCCGATGTAAAGAATCAAATGCAGAAAAACTTTCTTTCATATCATCGAGCATTGGTGTTCATAAATTACCGGTGTTCAATAAAGTTCACTCATTTTTCGCTCACATAATGCCGAAGTTCGCTGGTAACATAGATAGTGTTGACTTCCACTAATATGACGACGCAGAAGACTTGTTGAAGTGTCGATATGCTCCACGCTCTTTAATTGCCACAAAGGTGCACTCAAGCCAGTTAGTGCGAATGGACTGATGCTATCTCTCAAATGAGTCATTTGTCATATATCAAAGAAAATACTCGTGTAGTTGAGCGATGAGTTGTCATCACAGGACCTAAGCCGCGACAGGGATAACCAGTGCCGGCCAGCAATGCAGCACTTCGATTTATGGGCCAAGATTTTAGAGGAAAAACGTTAGTAGAACAACACGGTTGATACCCGCGAAAGCGCCTCCGAGCGCATAGCTCCCCGCAAACTCCGTGAAGTGTGCAAAACATGCCCCTGGTAGTGGACCTTTGTCGTGGGATTGGAGGTGCGGGGGGGGGGGGGGGGGGGGGGGCTTTATTGGCCCTTATGATACGTTCCATGGTAATGACGACAGAGAGAAATTGAAAAGTTTCTAGTTGCAGCCTTCCCCTTTTACCGATCAGTTCCGTATCAAGGAAGCCTTCCTTTGAGAATACGAGCATTGTACGAGCTGGCCAGGAACAAGGGAGAGAATATTCTTAGTGCGACGGTAGGGAAGAAGTTTGTGATGTCAGCTCTACCTTTATTTGCAGGGGGTTCTGGCAGGGGTTGATTGGAAAGCTTGGTTTCAGAGAACTTGGTAGACACGGCACTGCAAAGCGGTAGTCGACAAGCGTCACTGACAAATCGTTGCCTTCCTCGGTTGCTTCGACCGTAGAGAAAGTCGGTCCCAAAAATGTTTCACGTGGCACTGGCTTCAGGCGAACAACAGACGCCAGGGAGAGTACTCCCGCGCGCGTCCCAACTCAGCGGGATGCCGCACGCGTGCTAGCCCTGCCTCCGCACTTTCCGCGCCTACTGCTGTCGGCAGCGTCCCTTGGAGTTTGCAAACGAGCAAAAACAAAATAAAAACAAGCATCTCAGCCCCAAAAGCAGCCACCTGCTGGGAGGGCCCCACAGCAGTCGCGGGGTGGGATGGTTGACAGGGACCTGACGAGGGGTACCCCTTGGGGGGCAACGAGGAGGGGAGAACAGGACACAGGCCAGCAACGGATGGTTTGGAAGAAGGGGGAGGGGGGGGGGGGGGCGACAGTCGGGAAGTGGCACGCACATACAAGCGTAAATAAAGGCCCCAGCGCCGTCCGAAAGAGTGGGTCTGCTCTCCTCGTTGTTCTCTGTCTTCCCGCGTCGCGGCGTAGCTTTGGACCCCCGGAAACCGCCAGTGCCCCCGAGCGCGCGAGAGACGACACACGCAGTGGCGCCACGTGCCGCTCTGTGCTAAAAACGTCCACGCCCACCCTCGCCTCTTTTGTAGGAGGGGGGGGGGGGGGGGGCAAGCTGCGTCGGCTAAAATATTGAAATGAAAATGTTGAAAATAGTTCGGAATACTCCATAACATAATCAGGCAGGTTGGAAATGTTGGTACTTAGAGGGTCGACACATCTTCATGGTTCATCGCTTGCTCCAGCGACAAAAAAAAAAAGAAACTCTTCCCCCCTCGTCTCATGCCCTCTTTGCTCCACCCTTGTTAGAGAAGATTACGAGATACCGCGAAACCTGTTCTGAAAAGCCAAATAGGGGGAGAGGGAGTGCTCACAAAGGGTGCGATTCCTGTACCGCAGTGGTCGCACAACAGCTAATCTGACGTTGACGCTTAAGAAAAAAATTAAAAAAGGTGTTGCTGAAAAATGCAGATGAAAGCAAGAACCTAATCTTCTCATCCTGCAACATGGTCGTGAATTCTCGAGAAGCCATGCATCAACATATAACAGGCGTTAAGGGAAAAAGTTGACATCAGAGCCGTCAAATTTATGCTGCGTGATAGACGTAATCGTTTCTGTGCACGGGACGTCAGTCGCTAGTGAGAACAACATTTACGCATTTCTGGCGCGTTCAGAGCAAAACAGTTTTGTTTTCGATATTACATATTCCGCCCCTTTATTTCGCCGCCTCAACCGCACGCGATGTTTTTTTTTTCCTGAGCTCGTTCGTACCCCTACCCTAATTGGTGACAGACGAAGCAGATGTCAGCGTGGCGGTTACACTCGGTGAATGGCATCCGTCTGTTCGACACTTGCAGAGTTCGTTGAACCTAGAAAGCTGGTTTGGACATATGCTTTAGCGACCACCCAAGTGCATGTGCTCACGCGTGCGTACGTGTGGGCGGGGAGGGGGCAGTTGCTTTCAAGATAACTCCTTCAAGCACGCTAGGCGCGAAGAGGGGCTAGAGTTTGTTCTGTGCAACTTAACACGTGCGCGTGCTAACTCGCAGTAAAGACCTGCGTCTCCAAACTTGTCAAGAGTGAAGTGCGCATATCGCGAAGTAGTCCGCGGTAACGCACTGAGTTTATTTGCACGCCCTCTCTATTTATAAATCGCAGCGGTTTGGGGCTTAAAAATAGAGGTCTTTTTCTAAGGTCACGGGTTCGATCCCGGCACGCGGTAGCAGTGTTTTTATAAAGACGAAGCACAAACCGCCCGTATGCTGCGTGATGCCAGACCCCCATGTGGTCTAAATTAATCCGGAGCCCTCCGCTACGGTGTCCCGCATAGTCATATAGCCATCTGTCGCTTTGGGACTTTAGACACACAATTCACATTCAGTAACGGAAAGAAGAAAGAGAGGCTTGTTGTTGAGAAACTTCGATACAAAGCGACATTTAAGCTGCCTTTATTTATGGACAAGATTTCACTGCTAATCGCAGGACTCTGCACGAATTACTGGAACCAGATATCAAGTCCTTATTAAAAAGGTTTATCTCTAATAAACGTTCCTGGTTTCGCGGCCACTGCAAGTCCGGTATTGAACGTGAAGTCACAATAGTCTGAGCAGCAGACGTGGCATTAAACTATCAGCTGTAGTGCAAATGCTTTTAATATTACGCACATTGATTGATTAGCGGAATGCTCTGCGCTCTGGAAGAGGATAGTTTTAGTGGACGTATGTTTATGTTTCAGTTATCCTGTTGGTATTTCATTTGATGCAGATGGTATACATGCAGTGCGGACTAGAACAAACATAGCAAGTGCTCTTTTGAGCGCGTCGCGAAACGTTGTTTTTTTATTTTTAGGCACACCGTTTCTTTAGAGTTGACGGAACTTCTTTCATACATACTTTACTTATACCGATGCCACTTTATTTCAGTGTGAAATGTGTCACAAACAGTTATATAACGTAGGTTCACAGACAGCACAAAGCACTGGGGATCGAGAAAGAACTATGCAGCTGCAAAAATCACATGACTTTGCCTTCTCTGCTGTATCCAATACTAAAAGGAAATACATACTAGCGCATGCACTCACACTTCAGACAGTGTAGGCTGTTTAGGCTGCCAACGTCAAGCCCGGCGCAGTTCCAGCGCACAGGCCGCTGCGGCTAGAGGCCACCCGACAATGTAGTTGTCGCTGCCGCCAAAGTGGCCACCACAACGCGGGCCAGCAAACACAACGGGGCGCGGAGCCAGCAGCCACCAAACAACAGCCCCAACAAGAGAAAAAGCCACTCAACTACACTATACGTGAAGCGAAAATGCCGGCGCGCCGGCAATTACCGAGAAACCAAGCGTCAAAACGCGTCCGGGGGACAACAACGCCGTCCTCGGCTGCAGGGATAAATTCGCCGGCCCACACGAGCCGGGAGTGTTCTTGCTGGAGAAGTGCTGTTGCTGCTGCCGCCATGCAGCCCGCGCCTCACTTTCTTGCCTAGTTGCTGCTTCTTCTTTGCTTCTCTTTCTTCTTCTCGCACCCGCGTGCTCTTTCTATCTTTGCCGCGCGCGGTTCCTTCGCAGCTCCCCGAAGCGTTTATTCAATCTGGGACGCCGCGTGTTTTACAACCCATATCTCCCCACGGTGTGCGAGGCCCGGGAGGAGATGCGAAGCGGAGGGGATAGAGGCTGGTGGGAGAAGGAGGAAAAAAAAGGTTAGTGGGGAGGAGTTGAGTTGGGGGCAACCAGGCAGCAGGGCAGGGGTGCATGGGGAAGGCAGGCGCCATGGTCGGGTAATGAAAACAGTGCAGCAAAGTAAAAGGCAGGGTATGGAGCACAGGGAGAGAGCGATGACGGGCATCAGGGAAGAAGGAAAAGAACAAAAAGAAAAAGACCCGAACGGCGCCGCTCAGAGTTGGTTTAGGTATGAAGGGAAGCAGTGAATGCGCGCTGAGGAAAAAAAAAAACGGAATGGAAGAGAGTGCGTTTGCATGAGAGGCGACAAAACGAAAGAAAAGACCGGCAGGCAACACTCCCGTGAAAGACAACGGCACAGGCCGAATGGAAATGCATGCAGTGTGTCGCAAACTGCGCCGAGAGGAATGAGCGAAGGAGAGAGTCAGAGAGAGAAAGAGGAAAAGAAGGTCGCGAAGAGAGAAACAGAAATGAAGGCGAAAGCTATTTAGCCCAGCCAAAGTGTCGGCCGCTCTTTGGTCCCCGGTTTTATGGCCTTGTAAAACAGAAACCGAGCTCTCGGATGAGAAGCCGCGTGGGGAGGAGAAAAGCACAAAGGTGGCGACGAAAGGAAAAATAAAGGTGACCGAGACACGCAGGCCAGGGCGACAAGGATCGCGGTTCGCGAAGGAACGCCGCAAGGACGCGTGGAGTGGCGGGGACTCTCGGAGACCCAACACCGAACATTGCTTCGAGCACATAGACACCGGCTAAACGCAGGGGAAAAGTGGGGGGGGGGGGGGGGGGGGGGGCTACACACGCAATGGCGGCAGGGATAGAAGATGAAAGGAAGAAGGGCAGTGTGCCTCGCGAAACGGCGACACAGCCTCGGGCACCGAATGGGACCAGGCATTGTTTGGGCCGCTCAGCGAGGCGCCAAAACCCGCGCGTGCCCTGACAGGCACGTGAGCAGTGCCGTCGGTTGTATCAGCCGAAGCCGAGGAAAACCTGTCGGACTTGTACCGCGTACGAGCTCATGTTGCGGAAGTAGCAAACGTGAGCGGCATCATGATCTGCAGGTGGCCCAAAAGGCATATATACTTCTAAAAAGTTGCTACAATCATGATTTATTTTTTTGCTGAGACAAAAGTATACTGTCTAAATATTTCCAATCACCCAATGATTCGCCCGAATTTGGTATGAAGCGGAAAAGTCATAAAGTCAGAGTGAGCTCCATCGCTAGATTTCAAAGCAATGCCAACGGCTGAAACTTCCTTGTTGAGCGCGAAATTAGCAGAGCTCACCAGTTGCTGCTTGCGAGTGCGGCAGAGTAGCGTTCGTCGATTAACTATTCCGCCGATAGCAGGCGACAGTTCTTCGTAGGACTCGAGCATGAAGCCGAACTTCTCATGTCACTAGTCGCTATTAGAGCCTGCAGCAGCATCCTTGTCGTGCGCGCCGCACAATGCGTTAAGAAGCTTGCTTCCAGTCCTGTTTCATAGCGACTTGAACTCGCTCTGCAGCCGGTTGCAAACATCGAACCCAAACACCGGGACACACGCCCGCATGAACTGCAGCAAACAACTGTTCTATAAAATTAAACACATATGTGTGCCCTGCAGGGCTGCCACGTGGCCAGCGGTAGCCACAAAGCAACTGGCGTGCCAATGGCGGTGGTTGTTGCTATGAAGGGGGGATACCGGTCCCGACGTATGTTCGCCCTTTGGGCATAACTGCGATCACCGCAGGGTGCCGGTGCACACCAAGTCATGGCTCACCATTGGCATGCATGCTTTCTGCACACTTGTTTCTCATTTCGTAGCGGTTGCGGGCCACGTTTATATCTATTTTTTTTCTTTTTAACACACTCTTTCTTCCCTTCCCAATTATTTTCTTCACTCTATCTGCCTCAGATCGCGTCCCCAGCTTTTCGCTCTCTTCAGGAAAAAAAAAAAAAGGAGGGAGAAGAAAGAGGAGCAGGCGGACCTGCCGGCCTTTTTGCCTCTTTCCCGCTGCCGCGCGCGCGGCTTTGGTGTTGTCGCGCGCTGTCGCCACGCGCCTTCCCCTGCGGACGCCGTGGACAACAAGGAGAGGGCTGTGCGCTGCGGACAGGGCCCGGTTTTATGGTCGCCGGTGCCACACGCCGCCGACGCTGCCCCAGGCTAGCGCGCGCGCGCCCAGCCGCAACACTGGGGCCAGGCCACTTCATTTAGTGCTGCAGCCAGCGAGAGGCAGGCGCGAGGAAAAAGAAGAAGAAAAAACGCGCACCAGGCAAAGCCAGTGCGCAAAGACGCGAAACCAGATGGCAGAAACCCCGAGAGAGAAAAAAGAAATGATAACAACCAAGAATTGTGTCCGATGAACAAAAGCCGGAGAGTTTGGGCGCCAAACCATCCCCGACTGCATGGCGCGTGGCTTGGTATTCCGCTTGGGTTGGTAGTATGCGCGCACGTGCAACATGCTTCTTTCCCTTCTTTTCGGTATTTCGCCGCTCTTTTACTCTCCCCCTCCCCCAAAACTCCCTCTATCCCCCTCTCCATCTTGAAATCGCCCCGTGCCTTCTGCGCTTTAGTGCGAGTATTTGAGTCTGTCCTGCTTTTCGGTTTGTTTCGCTCCCGGGGCGTGAAAACCCCACCCCGATGTGTAGGTTTCCAGAGAGGCGGTTGTTAACGAAATTCCGCTGCAGGGAACCATAGCCACGCGACGCGCTTACGTAGGCTATGAAAGACGCCGTAGTGGACTGCTCCGGACTAAGTTCGACTTCCTGGGGCTCTTAAAACGTGCGCTTACGTCGCACAACATATGCGAGGACGTGCATTTGTTGTTGATGGCTATTTATTAATAAAGTAACAATGGAAGGAAAAGATGCTGCTAGCCGCGGCATCTGCTATCGAAACCTGAAGCACCTGAGCTGCGACTAGCGGGAACAAAAGGAGGGGGAGAGGGAAAGAAAGGAGGGCATCGATAGTAAGAAAGGATAGCACCAGGGGGTAATATACACCCTGTCGCCTGCATCGAACTGCGGACGCCGCGGTGGGGATTCGATCCCGTGACCTTGGCAGTCAACCACCGAACCCCACAGCCATACATTGAGCAACTGCGGCGAGAGCAAAGGCATGGCACTGCTGGCGGGTCCGTATTCCTACACTACAATAGTCTGGTTACGAATATGCTGCAAAAGCCCAAGGCGTGCCAGGTTAAGATGTCCACAACGATTTTTTTCTTACATCCTGCTCCATGCATGAAGCTTTTCCCGTTATATATTAATAAGTGGTTTGCTCTTTTCATCTTGGATTTGATTGGTTGTTTCCAAAATACATGAAGCCACTCGCGGGGCAAGACAAAAGGAGGTCTACAGTGTGATGACATTGCTCCGCTATAGCGCGGACGCAACAGCCCCGACAAAACAAACATGTATATTGCTGTATCATAAAGAATCTACGACCCAACCTACTTGAAGCACATTTCATAGAATGCCAAATGAGGGAAAGAAAATGAAGCAATGTGCTCCTATTGAGCATACTATTTTAGAGCTAAATAATGAATGCAATAACCCAAGGGTTTGTAATGTATCTATTTACTTGCTGGCATTGCGTTTGTGTGCGAAGGTGTTCATTTCATTTCATTTATTAATACTGTCAGCCTTCATAAGGGGCTGCAACAGGAGTGGAAAAAACAAAACGAACTGTACAGCAAAATAAGTAATACAGAACATGTTGAAAACCATATTAATACATTAGTTAATCATGATGATGGTGTTCATGATCTACAGATTATTTCTTCAGGCTGATTCGGATACACACACACACACACACACACACACACACACACACACACACACACACACACACACACACACACACACACACACACACACACACACACACACACACACACACACACACACACACACACACACACACACACACACACACACACACACACACACACACACACACACACACACACACACACACACACACACACACACACACACACACACACACACACACACACACACACACACACACACACACACACACACACACACACACACACACACACACACACACACACACACACACACACACACACACACACACACACACACACACACACACACACACACACACACACACACACACACACACACACACACACACACACACACACACACACACACACACACACACACACACACACACACACACACACACACACACACACACACACACACACACACACACACACACACACACACACACACACACACACACACACACACACACACACACACACACACACACACACACACACACACACACACACACACACACACACACACACACACACACACACACACACACACACACACACACACACACACACACACACACACACACACACACACACACACACACACACACACACACACACACACACACACACACACACACACACACACACACACACACCACACACACACACACACACACACACACACACACACACACACACACACACACACACACACACACACACACACACACACACACACACACACACATATATATATATATTAAGCTTGATTACAATGACTGCCACCCAGTACGTGTCTTCAGCGCTATTAAACAATTATTCGTACTGCGGGTGTCGTTGGAGGTGCGTGGAAGCGGCTTTCGCCTTGCGGTGGAGAAAGCAGGGTCGATGACGATGATAAGTTACGCCTCGGACAGGTTTTCTCCCAATGCGTATTGGGCTCCCTATTTCATATAGAGAAGAGAGCGAAATGTCGAATATGAAATTTCGAGCTGGCGCGCTTGTTCCATACCAATTTCGAGACTAGTTCTTTTGGTTTTTGGCCTCTCGCAGAAGGACCGCCGGGACCGCAGAATCGCACTGGGGCCACATATAAGAAATGCACGAATTATCTATGATTACAGATTGAAGGAAAAAAAAGGTAAGAACGCGCGAGCACGGATAGCACGACAGCTCGGTTAGTCACGTATACCGGCCCTTCGTCGCTTAGGGCCCCATTCGCGCATGCAACGGCGGCGGCGACGGGGACAGGGCCGCACAAAGAACGGCTTCCGCATTTGCGCGGTGTTCCCAGCGGCGCGGAGACGGCCGAGCAAGGAATTCGGCCGCTAATTAAACGGCCCGGCCGTTTGTCCGTTCTCGCGGGGCTAACCGGCAGCAGCCATCGTCGGGGGACCGCTGCCGCAGAAGCCTGCAAGTTGCTGGCGCGAAGGAATTAGGAAAAGGAGAGACGCGAAGAGCGCGGCGGCGTTGGGAGACAGACGGGTGTGTCTGTGTCACTGTGTGTGCGTGACTGCGAGCGTTCGGGGCAGAAATTGCATTCCGAAACCTCGAAGCCCGACCAGTGAGATGGCGGTTCCGAGTCCATGCCTAATGTCCGTCGCTCGGCACGGAGCCGTAAATGCGCTGTCCCGTGAACAACGAAGCGCTAAACGTTCCCCTTGTGAAGGAAGCGGCATGGCCCGCCCCGAACGGCTGCTTCCCACATGGCGACGGGAACCCGTTGGGCTGCCCCTCGGAGGAGGTAGGCATGTGGACGCGATTGGAGGCTCTCGGTACGATACTGTACACCCCCTCGCCCCTTGTCTTTTTTTTCTTTTCAAAAAGAAAGAATGATCTTAAATGCTTAAATGGTTGTAATGGTGGCGATGCAAACGACAGCTGCACACCAGACCGTGCTTTTTATGCCGATAATGAGCAAAATGGGACTAACTGTAGCCCTTCGTCCTCATAACGAGCACTTAACTGGTTGACATCCCCTTTTGCGGTTAGTCTCTAAGGGAATAATGTCTGGCTTATGAAGGGCTATATAACGTTTGTAGAAAAGGTGTGTGCTCCGAAACTAGTAACTTCTGTAACATGCATGATTACGGGGTAAAAAGCGAAAATTCCGGCAAGGCGGATCATATATTATAGCGTCAATGAAAACCGCGAAATGCGCGGGCAGGGAAAACTAAGATCGGTATTTTTTTATTTCTGGGCTGCAATATTAATTTTTTTCTTTGTAAAAGGAAATAAACATGTTACATCAAAGTGACAGTTCGAAGTGCTCTGGGATTCTCTCTATTGTGAGCGCTGAGCAGTTTGTGTAGCCACAGTTGCACCTGACGGTTCACTCTAAACACGAATACGCCTATGTGGGAGTAAAAAGGGAATAAGGTGCCCGCCAGTGCAAGTGCGCTTGAGGACAACTGACTCCCTTCTTTTTACTCCTGTCCGTTCAGAGTGGTTCCCAGTGGCATTCGCTGAAAACTCCACTAAAATTGCCCGCCTGACCGGGGTACATCAAGATGAGGGCACGGTCATGTGAACCTCGAGGAAACGAATCGCTTTCGTGAACTCTAAGGAGACCTTTAATACACGATATTGTCACTTGGACATTTTCGGTGAACGCGAATGTATCGCATCGAGTTCGGTGCTCCAGGAACGACCATGCACGCATGACTAGGCAAATCACACATGTATACGCGATCGGAACACACAGAGCACAGGCACACAGACAGCCTCAGCACCTATCAGTCGGCGCCCAGAATGTAGAGAACTGCAGCCTCTGCACGATTGAAGTCACCGTCGAAAGGTCGCCACCAAAGCATGTATACCAGATCGTGGTATGCAAGTTATCTGGCTACTGTGCAGTGCCACGGGCTTTTTCCTTGCCCTGTGCGTGCACTAAGCCATTTCCACCTTCGGATATAAATTACACCAAGCAGTAAATAAGGACGTTCACTGCTTCTTGACAACCTGGCTGTTCATTCTTGTCGTCCCACTCGAGGACGATACAAAGGAGAGAGCGCATCTAAGAGCAGTGTTTTCTCTTTTTTTTTTTTACTGCGAAAAAAGTCCTCCTTAACAACCCCCGTGGATATGACATCTGTTGAAATGAAGCCTCTTGCCCAAGTGAGGAGCCTCAGAAGCGCCAACCACCTACCTGCACCCTCCACAAGGCATCGACATACCAGCAGCCCACCCAGCAGCGGAGCGAAAACAGACGGCTAAATTGAACTCAAAGATGCAGTGAGATAGCCAGGTTTCCTCCTCCAGAAGCAGCACTCTCCAGGTGCCTCCAAATATCTGTAACTAGAGGGGTCTGCCCGCACACTCATCCACCCTCCTCGACACACCTTGACCCTCCAAAGAGATTCCTTCGCGTGTGCGATCCCCCGCAGTGGGGTAAAAACACCAAATTAAGCAGCGAAGGTAAATCCAACTTTTTTTGCCGAATTGTCGAATCTGATGTCTGATTGTCCTGTAATTCTTGTGTGCGTGCGTGTAACAAGCGAAGTGGTTGAAGGCTGTAACAGCCAGAACTGCACGCACGATAAATGACACACATAGCCCCGCAGCGCAGTGACTTTAGTCTTTGGACATCTGCCGGCGTCGCTAGAAAAGTATATATCTACAGACTTGGCGTTGATTTCAAGCATTCTTTGTTACCATGGCTTGTGGTCGTTATGAGCGCATAATTAAATGTTTCCACGTTAGCATCTGTCTGATAGAGCTCAACTTTGTTCCCGTCCGCGTCATCGAGAATAAGTAAACAGAGGCAGGCAAAAAAGACACAGTGCTCACAGCTGAGCGTGTCTGGTCGGCTAGTGCATCCATTGCCCATATCGAATATACACGGGAGGCGTCAAGGTCGTTAGCAGTGGCGGGAGGCGACAGAAGGCCTCCGAGGCAGAGACGCGACATCGTCAACGAAATCGTTCATTCAATGGTCCTTTTTACGATTATAAAGGGAAGCGTTAGGGCTCATTCACACTTGAGAGTCGCAGAGGTCGCGCGACCAGCAGTCGCCTGCGACTACACCGCAGTTCGACAACACCGATGTTCACACTTGCAAGGGCGACCTGCGGGTCGCCTTCTCGTTTGAAATGAGAACTCTTGGGAATGACGCCGTTCGCGCGCTTTCGAGAGTTTCGTCTGCTTTGGCCGCGTCTCCTGCGCTCGCGCTTGGCCCTCAAAAGTGCTCTGGTCACTCGATATTAGCAATTGGCTGCGACGACCTGAGCGGAGAGGAAGATATAGCGGCAATGTGCACCGCGGCCGTACAAGCGGCCATGCCAGCCAGTCTGGATGCAGGCCGCTAGCGTCAGAAAAATGCGCTAGTATGGTGTTTGTTCGCGTTCATACCATGCTCTGGGAAGTCGAAATTCAAAAATGAATCAGTTTTGAGGGTCGCTGGCGAATACCGAGCTGCTGGATACAAGAAAATTTCTTCTCCTAGCTGCTTTGCTGCTGTTGCCCAAAGCGGCTCGATCGCCTGGCGTCTGTTTCTCCGCTGCTGAAGGCGTCGCGGAAATCGAGAATATTTTTTTATTATCATGAGACGGGGTTCACAATAAAGGCGTAACGAAAGTAGCATCTTGGTTACAGCGCTGGTCAGTTCCGAAACGCCCTCAGCTGCGGCATCTATGTGAAACCGGCTAGGCTTAGTGACGACTACGGCAGCTCGGCGCACCCGCGAGCGGCGTCGTTGCCGAAAGCTCGGCTCGCTCGCTGATTGGTTCAGCGGTTTGCGACTCGCAGTCGCGAGGCTGCAAAATCGAGCAGCGAGCGACTGGCCCGCGACCGTCGCTTTTCGACCAACGCGACCGTTTGCGACTGTCGCTTTTCGACCAAAACAGTCGCGCGACCTCTGCGACACTCAAGTGTGAATGGGCCCTTACTAAGCCACATCGATGTATTATACGTTTAAGGAAGTGCATCAGCGTTTTAAGTGGCGACGGATCGATGCTGTGGCCAGGAAGACATAACTGACGGAGGAGTGACGTTTGAGCCGCGACGTTTGACTAATAAGCATCCGGAAAGGGAACGCTTCGTTCGCATTCACTCTTGCTGTACTGCGTGAAATAAAAAAAAGGAAAGTTTGAGGTGGTCATTCTTCTCAGGGAAATAGACACAGTCTAAAATAAAAAGCTTGATTCATACTCATGCCCTCGAACTAATTGGTTAGCTGAAAACCACTCGCCCCTTTTTATTGGTTGGGTTTAATTGTACTGTCAGCAACGAATGAAACGCAAACAAGAGGACTGAAAAGCCAGGTGAAAAACACAAGCATATTACCTCCTGAAGGTCAAAGTATCAAGCGAGCGTGAAATTAACCTGCGCTAATATTGAGCCTCTCTCAGATAAGAGCTTCTCATTTTGTTCTTCGTGTTTGAATTTTCTTTTTCACGTTTCATTTGTCGCTGATATAGTATACGAGCCCAAGCAGCTTTTTCTTTTTGTGTGTGTATGTGGGTCGCCACGGTATGTCGCCGTGTGCCGACTACAGAAAGTTATGCAGCTTTCTCATAAACTTAAGAGCTGAAGAAAAGTTCGTCCTGGTGCAGAACTCGAACCCGGCACCATCGCCTGTTAGGTGTTTTTGACAATTTCTCGAGCAAGATGCGTATAGTTGTCCTTTGTAGCCGTATGAATGCACTCCCGTGGATGCTAATGAGTAACAGACGATGATTAAGATGGTGGGTTTTAATGGCGCAAGGGCATCTGTGGCCAAAGAGTGCCATAGGACAAGGTATTTTTCTTCTGCTCAAGGTGGGGTCAAAGACCCATTTCCCAAGCATTTCACCCCACATAAGCCGAGCACCAGACCAGGGGAAAGCTTGTACCCATTGTATCACCGGTGGGTACCCGGCGGCACTGGTGATCGAACCCCGCACCTCCCGCATGCGAGGCGGATGCTCAACCACTCGGCCACCGCTGCGGTGCTAATAAGTAACAGTAACTACTTTTTGAATCAATACTTCACGGAAACATTTGAATTAAACCATTTCCGCTTCTAGTTGGTGATTAATTTGGACTCGTCATTGGCAACCAGTAGGCGACCTGGTTAGCTTAATCAGCAGAGCGACTGCCCCGGACATGCGATCGTCCCGAATTCGAGCCCCACACCAAGATGATTTTTTTTTTCATTGGCATAGTTTCTGGGAAAGCAGCTTTCGTTTGTAGCCGCCTCGCTGAGGTCGTGTGAATGCTAATGGTTAATTTCGTTTTTTATATAGCTATCAGGTAGTGCATGCAATAAAATATGCGAAATTTTAAAGTTAATGTCCCGGCCCGTATATCGAAGTATAACAGTCAGTAATCCCGGTACTGGGTTCTTCGTCTTGTCGTGGCCGCTGGTCACCTTCCTTATAGTCACGATAAACCTTAAGAGCCACGCTACGCTGTTCAGCTTTGCAGCGAAGCTATAAAGCCTGAGATTTGCTGGATCCAAGATAGAAACCACTCGCTAAACTCGCCCATTGCATTCACGAATTTCTTGGTTTCTGCAAATACATGCCGAATAACATTTCAGAAATCACGCGTAAATGAAATGAGAAGAGCGCAAGAGCAAAGTGTTAAGTGAAAAAAAAAGTACCGCTTTTTTTTAAAGCATCTTTTTACCTCGGATAAATAACATGTATATACAGCAGCATATGGACTATCATAGACATTAGGTAGACGCGATGCCACGAAAGGATTGCAGCATTTTATTTATGTGCCGAAGAAGCACTTTCGTTGTTCGATAGTGCTGTAGTGTCAAACCTATTGCAGCATTTCTGCTAATCGTTAGAAAGAGGGCGTAAAGATGACATTATGTAGGCAATCTTATGACGGGGCTTTTGACAGAGGGGCGCTTAGATCTCTCACCCATTTCTCGCAGCTCTTGTTTCCTGAACGCAGTATTATGTGCGAGACATAGGTATTCATTCCGTTTCCTGAGAAGAAACGCTAAAAAGTAAACATTATTAATTGAATTTTAGAGATGAGCAACTATCTGAAGAGTGTGCTGGAAGTTCTGATAAATTTTTGGGCGATGTGCATAGAAATAAACAGGGCTTAGTGCAGAGAAGCCAAAGTGGTTCCATACTGTGTTTGTGTTTTTTTTTCTCACGGCTTCTTTCTTCAGGAAACTTACAAGGTTTATTTTTGATGTCTTACTCCACTGACCTCTCAGCCCTTGCTAAGTTTCCGCATAAAACGCAATACGTCAAGACGTTATTTCTTCAGTATGTTTAGCGTGTTAGCTCTGTTGAACTGTCATGCGGTCGAGGCCCCGTACAAAAGTGATGCCAACAATACGAGCAAAGAAAGATACCTTGGGCGATTCTTCTTCGAGCGTTTACGTCAACGAATACACTAACGTAGCGACACTGTCCGCTGCCACATATCGCGACTTTATATACGCTGAAACTGTGAAAGCATGGAGCTGCAGATTGTAACGGCGATTAAGCAGTGATGGTTTGTACAGTAAAAAAAGAAAGAGTGAAGGAGAAGGGAAGGCAATACGAAGCATAGAGAGAAACGGACTTGTGTCACACTTTCGCACCCCCTTGCACCCCCGTTCCTTCCCTCAATCCCCCTTCTTGCCTCTCCACCAAAGTGCGTCGGCGGCGGGCTGCCCGCGCGGCGGAGCGCCCGTACGAGAAAACGAAACCGCAGGGGCGACGGGCCGCCCTCCCATTGGACGCGCGCCGCTCACGTCACTCAGGTCGACCGCCAATCCGCCACGGGGCTGGCCCCCTTCCTCGGCCGCGCTCGCCCCGGTGTCAATGAGGCCGGAGCGTGGTGTTCCACATCGCGGCTTCTTCGTCCCTTCCACTCGCCTGCCGCATCGGCGAGCTCGCCAGCGACCGCCCGCAAGACCGCCTCGCCGCCGCTGCTGCCGAGTCCACTTTTCTTCTACGCGGCGCACCCGGCGTTTTCTTTACTTTTGTGCGCCCCACCACGCTGCCAGCACCGGCGGCCTCCAGCGGGACTCCGGGTGGAAACCCTCCTTTTCCGTTCCCCTCCGGCCACAACTCGGACCCTTGCCACTCCGACGCGCCTGCGCACACCGCCGCCGCAAAACTCGGATCAAGCGAGAGCCCGCGCCAAACTTTCTTGCGCTCCCTTCCCCTCGTGCTCTGCCGGCTGTTCTCGCCTGTGCAAAAACTTCGCCGTGCTCTCCTCCGCGTCGTCCCTCTTCGCCCGCCGGACCCCGTGCGGGAGGAACCACGTCTTCGCCATGCACTTGCCGACCGCGTCGTGCACCGTCGGCCACCACCCGCACCAGCAGCAGCTGCAACCGCTGCGCGAGACGCTCGTGCCGATCACGGACGCGGCGTGCGGCGGCCGGGACAGCGGTGGCACCATGACGTCGGCTTCGACGGCCGACATGGCCTCCATGCTTCCGGGCGAGCGGGCCCTGACGCAGGTGCTTGCCGAGCACCCCGGCGAACTGATGCGCACCGGCAGCCCCAACGTGGTGTGCTCGGTGCTGCCCAGCCACTGGCGCTCCAACAAGACGCTGCCCATGTCGTTCCGCGTGCTGGCGCTCGGCGGCGACGTGTGCGACGGCACGCTGGTCACCCTCAGGGCGGGCAACGACGAGAACTACTGCGGGGAACTGAGAAACGCGTCGGCCGTCATGAAGAACCAGGTGGCCAAGTTCAACGACCTGCGCTTCGTCGGCAGAAGCGGTCGAGGTGAGAGCGCAGTTTTTCTTTTGCATGCTTAGAACTTGTTCATTGCATGCCCTCTTCGGCTGCCTTTTCAAAAACGTGCGGTCGGGCAGTCGCATCTGGGTACGGCGTCAGCCGGTGACCACCGACAAGGCTTTTCTCCAACGAGCAGTTTAAATCCAGACGCAGACTTGAGAGCGGTTCCTTGGCACATGTCTTGACAAGTGATGAGAAATTGCACAGCTCGCAATGACGCGGACATCCTTAATTGCATTCTCGAGCCGGAAGGAACCGCCTTCGGCGAAGGCGGCTGTATGACACATCCGTGTGACCTTTCTTCTGTTGGCTGTGAGCATGGTATTACTGGGTGTACACCCTCCCTTTCAGACAGAGCACAAACGTATTCCGTGACGTTAGAGAGTCACCAGAGGAGTGACGTAGCAGCATGTGGTGGTTATAAATTGAGGCCTTATTGTCCCAACGGGGACACTGCAGGCTCCTTTGGATGATTTTTGTGTGTTGCTGTTCAGCAGAGGTGGACATTTGACCTAAAAAATCTCGACCTCACCTCAACCTAAAAAATAAAAAAATAAATAAATTTGCTGACCTCACTTAACCTCAACCTCATCAGTTAAGGATGAGGTCTCCTGAGACGCCCTCACTTCACTTCCTGCAGCCACTGGCGACCTCACTCAACCTCACCTCAACCTGTTGAAGTGTTGAGGTTGAGGTCGGCTGCTCTACGTCGGAAAACAAAAAAAAACGAAACGTGATTAACAAGTTTCTGAGTTAAAAACAATTTTGAGAATCCTGTGAGACAGGAAAGCCAAAATGGTGATGGTACCATTGTGATGACCAGTTATAACAATAGCGGCACTGAACGGTCTGTAATCATTTAATAAAGTGTGTAGAGACACTATTGATGTGCACGCAATAGGAGAAGCTTATAATCTGGGATGAACCCTCGGAGAGTTTATGCCCTGCGGACAGGGGTGTCTCTTACGCGGTTACCACCAGTATGTTGGAGGGTACTTTTTTCATTAAGTCTGCTGCACTAACCATTTTTAAGCTTATCAATGTCAATATTCAGCAAACTGCTTCGCATATACTTGTTCGTATTGGAACCCCTCGCTCATTCAGGCACGAGCCGGCAATTGACAAAAGAGGCATTCTACACCACCAGAAATTTGGAGGGAGGGTGGAGGTATTCATGATACTCTTCTTAGACTTTAGAATAGTTAGCGAATGTAAAGAAACTGGTCGCCGATGTATTTTCCAATGTGACGGCTACGCGGACGCACATCAGTATATTTCGATTTTCTAGCTCTATCCGGAATAGCGAGATGACTCAGCATAGATAAAAATTTTACCACCCAGCAAACGCTCTTTTCAGTCATCTGTATGCTGCCTTCAAAAACACTTGACAGTCTGCAACTGTAGTGCACCAACAGAGGCGCGTTGTATTTATGCCTATGTAGAAGCGAGCGGCTTCTTTCAGTAGAAAGTTCTTGCAGGCTAATTGGTTCATTCACTGAATGAAATCGCGTTTTTAGAAGGCCACCCGTAATTGTACCACTTGTGTCCTAATTTTGTGCCTCACTTGTACTTCGGGGCCGGAAATGCTTTATCTGGTTTTATGCTAACCTTTACACTTGCTCTTCTTTGTTTTCCATAATGTCATGGTAGTTTTTTTTTCATACCTCAGTTCATTCTTTTACCTGGTTTTAATTTTAACCTTTACTATTGTTCTTTGTTGTTTCCGTCCTCTCATGCAGGTTGTTGCATATGTCACACGATGATTTGATCAACTTTCCATCCTAACCGGAGCGGTGGCCTAGTGGTTTGAGCATCCGCCTCGTATGCGGGAGGTGCGGGGTTCGATCCCCAGCGCCGCCGGGTACCCACCGGTGATGCAATGGGTACAAGCTTTCCCCTGGCCTGGTGCTCGGCTTCATTGGGGTGAAATGCTTGCGAAATCGGTCTTTGACCCCACCTTGTGAAATGAAAACCACTGTGTGCCATGGCGCTCTTTGGCCAAACCTGCCCTTACGCCATAGAAATTCATCATCAACTTTTCATCATCTTTTCTTTTTTATTCCTGTTGTCTGTTGGGTAACCTGCATTGCCACTTCGCGTATTTTTCACCGTGAAAATACTCTGGTTGATTGTTATGTTCCTTACTTGTTTTTAAATGTTTTCTTGACATGGAGTTTCTGGGGACATGCTGACTGAGTGCTCTCCGGTTTATCGGCCCTTCTGCAACGTAAAAGTTTGATGAATGTGGTCTAGATTTTATCAGGTCTTGTGTGAATGACAGTGATGCTTATGACCGTGGGCTCATCGGTTATATAGCGTTTGCTTTTTGGTCTTGAATAAACAGTTGGAAGTCTGCGCCTGTGTTTAATTCGTTCCTCGTTCTCCTGTCCTGTCCCATTCGCGCAGTCCGAACCTTTTTCTGGCTTCTTTTATTAATGCGAACG
The DNA here is from genome assembly GCA_030143305.2 of Amblyomma americanum. NCBI lineage: Eukaryota > Metazoa > Arthropoda > Arachnida > Ixodida > Ixodidae > Amblyomma > Amblyomma americanum. The sequence continues at coordinate 48,066 of JARKHS020011675.1, read as the reverse complement.
CATTAGATGGTTCAGTTTCAAGATCATATCCACAAAAAGAGTGCCTGCAAGAAACGGCACCATGTGACGCCACGAGCCGACGAGTCACGTGACGAAGATGACGTCACAGCAGTAATTAACACTAAGTAACATAGCCTAATCAACATGTGCAATCATTTCTGATTAATGTAATTATGTAACGCAAATATTATTAGTATAATTACTAATGTCATCATATGAGCGTGACGTTATACCAGATCACGTGACAATGATGTAATGTGACGTTACAACTAGTTACGTGACTACGATGTTATGTGACGTCATGCCAAGTCCCCTCCCACCCTCATTTCAAGGTCCATATGGATTCCACATTACTACACATGCGTGCGTGGCGCATCACAAAGAGTGCCCACAGCTCGGTCCACATTAATGACATTCGGATTAGACCGAAGTAGCGGCCTAGTCGTTTGAGCACCCGCCTCGCATGCGGGAGGCGCGGGGTTCGATCCCCAGTGCCGCCGGTTACCCACCGGTGATGCAATGGGTACAAGCTTTCCCCTGCCTGGTGCTCGGCTTGTTTAGGGTGAAATGCTTGGGAAATGGGTCGTTGACCCCACCTAGAGAAAAATAAAAAAACCTTGTGTCATGGCGCTCTTTGGCCACAGATGCTCTTGGGCTATAAAAATTCATCGTCATCATCACATTCGGATTGTCCGGCAGGTAAACACGCTTGCTCTCAGGTATGGCATACTGCAACAATCATGCAAAGACACGTGCCGTTGACCTTCGAGATGTTGGTTATGATGATAGAGTATCTTTATTTATTTATTTAAGATACCCTCAGGGTACAGATGTACGTTACAGAGGGAAGGGGCGGATACATATACAAAGTAAAGTTAGCACATGAAGAAAACAATAAAACAAAAGAAAATAGAACAACAAGATACAAAATATAATTTCTAAGGCGGCATTGGTGTCAAAAATATAATAAAAATGTAACAAGGAACACAGTACAGAATAAAGATAGACAAATGAAAAATGGTTTAACACTATGCAAGAAAGAAGCTTTGCAACGCGGATTTAAAGTTTTCTTCTCCAGTTATACTTGTTAGTGATGCGGATAGGTTATTACAATCACCACAAGTCCTGAGAAGAAACGAGTTAGAATGGGCAACCGCGTTTGAGTGTGGAATGTAGACCTTTTGACTGTGGTTACGGCGATATGAAATGTATGATGGGGGATGAATCCACAAGGAGCGCAATGTTGAGTTATAGTGGTATATTTTATGAAAAAGTGTGAGGCGAGATAGCTCTCTTCGAGTTGATAAGGACGGAAGATGCAAGTATGCTTTCATATTAGTAACGCTGGCTGTCCTTTGATAGTTATTTAAGATGAGCCCGGGGAAGCCAGATATACCGCTACAAATTAAAACTTTCCAGGATATTTATTAAATATTGTACCTTACCCAGCAACCGAAGACAATACTTCTGCGCGGAAAGCAGAAATACCTGCAACTAATAATTAAGGATGATGATGTTCATGCTCTTGGGAGGTCAAGACCCTTTAACGTTTCCGCCCCTTCCCTCCAGGCGGCGATGGTAACGGTTTCGAAATCCTGAGAATTCCCCGATGGCTCGGTGATCCTGCCGCACTTTGCAAGAACGGGCTAGATTACTTCTTCGGGCACTGTGCCGACTATTTAAATCACGCGGGTCAGAACAACTGGCCTTAAAGTGGATAGTAATGAGCTGCTCTCTCTGTCAAGAGCACCACGGCTCTCCACTCAAATTTTTCAGTAGCAAAATCTTCTTTTTAGAGACCCCCCCATCCCCACGGGGCAAAAAAAAGCACCGCCTAAATACTCATACACCCGATCAGAGCTCTGGGTACCACTTCGTCAATCAGTTTCAGAGAAGCTGCTTTGAGTTAATCACTTGTTTTCCTTCAAAACTTAACTACTCAAATGCATGATACGCCGGCATCCTCGACGGTTTTTACCCGCGAGCACCGCGCGAGCATTCTGCGAAGCCGTTTAAGGTGAGCGATGGGTCTCTGCAAAATTGTTAAAGGAAAGACAACGTGTAGTGCCTGGTCGTCTGCAAGGCAGGCCGCAAGCCTAACTGGCCCATACGAGAAAAGAAAAAAAACCAAGTTGATTACAAACTTACAAACAAAAATTTCTCACTAAAAACAGAAGCGTACAACAGTGTGCCCCATAAAACATCACATTAGAAGGTTTGAAACAGCGACTCGGCAGCACAGCGCCAGCACGTAATCAGTTCCAGTTACAAATATTCATTAAAAAAAGGGGGAAAAGAATCCAGCTACCACATCATCATATAGTCATTAAAATTTTGCATTTTTGTACCACTATAATACCGCTACGCTGGTACGTTCGCCTCGTGTTGCGATGTTTCGGCATAATATGGGAATTTCCGCGAAGTAACAAGGAACAGGAGACCAAAGAGAGGTTATCCGGAAGGATATGAAAGTGAAATTATATTTTAATCTGCTTGCATTACTGAACGGGATTATACAGAAGTAGTATGAGATTCGAAAGGGGAACACACCGACCAAAAGCTTCGACTGTGTTATACAGGTTCTTCTGACTTAGTGCTTTCTTCGTCATATCAGCAGGTGTCCTTGGTAGGAACCGCCTGAATCTCATTCTCTCGCCTGTGCCGACTGCTCCAGTTTCTGTTAAGTCACCGTGTTATGCACAGCAGGATCCCGTTTATTCGACTGCAAGGCAAGAACCGTGACGTCAGCGCCGACAACGAGCGCGAACACAAAGCAGTCTTGCTTTGGGCCATCCGCGCTGCGACGAATTTATTGTGGGCTTGTTGGACTGAACTTATTTGTTTGCGGCATCAGACAAAAGTACTGCGAGTCAACGTAAGTGATGCGCTTTGCGCGACCCCGGGAGTTTTGAGCCGACCGGCGGCAGCTCCGGCTGCTACGCCAACCAACAGGAGAGCAGCACTCCTTCCAGGACGACCAGAGAGGGGTGCGTCCTCCTGTCGGCTCGGGCTGAGCGGACATTACGGCGCCGCAACAAAAGCTAAGAGCGGACTGCGGCATCCGGTTGTCTAAACTCGGGAAACCGAACAGCAAGCGTCATTACATGGACACTGCGGTGATGCGCTCCAACTCCGCTTCGGAAACGGCAGTCGTCGGAGTAAGCCGCGTCAACTGCAAAAAGTCTCAACCTCAAAGCTTGGACCTCACTCAAAGATGACCTCACGCGTGAGGTTGAGGTCTGATTTGCTGACCTGACTCACAAAATCGTGAGCCGTCGCCGACCTCACCTCAACCTCACCTCAAGACGTGAGGTTGAGGTCATTTTGAGGCTGAGGTCGACCTCGTGAGGATGCCCACCTCTGCTGCTCAGTGCAGCACAACAGAACGACACTTTCAGACTGGTACGATATCGTCGTTTTTTATAGATGGTCTAAGACAGACCTCAAGCTCAAAATAAAGCATAATTTTTCGTGCATTTTATTGGTTACGGACGCTGCCACGGCGTACTTTACTGTCATCAAATAAATTTCAAGGCAGTTCTCGCAACTGAGGCAAGCATTTAACGAGATGTGCAAGGTCTACATGGTTTGACGTCTGGTGCTCCAAAAGCATGAGGCTGAAATTTTAATGAACATAGCTGTGCCCCACAAACAACATAAAATACCGAATGAAAATGCCGATTTGTAGAAGACGTATCACCCATGTGCCCAGACTTCCTTCTTTTTGATGATAATGATGTCAGTGACCAGCCCTTTGTGTCGGGTATGAACAGAAAGTTCCGGATATCCTTCAAATTGCACAGTGTTGCCTGTTTATTCTGCAATTTCCTGACACTCACTTCACACCCCAGATTTCTTGCGTCGTTGTATTCCCCCAGATTTGTTCGACATCCGCATCCTCTGCGACTATCTTGCTGTCTGCTATCCAAAACGCATGCGTAACCTGATGTCCTATGTAATTTGAACTGCTTCTGAGTTCCGAAAATCAGATCAACTTGAAAGTCACATTTGTACACTGTAGTTCCTGCTGGCTACAAGATAAGTGCTCTTAGGAATTCATCCCACCTCAGTAATGTTTCACAACAACTGTAACGACGGCGGATATAGAAGCTACGTAATATTCTGATTCGGATACAAATCCAACTCGATATGGCGTCGCATATTCATGCCGAATCATTCGGCAGGAAAAAGCAAGCGCCACTTATGAAAACTACTCTGAGAGTTATATCATAATTACAACGCGCAGTTAGGGAGTGTCATATTCTCGGGCTGCCAGTCTGAAGCAATCGAAAGGCAGCGTTTTAGAGCGAGATACTCCTGAAAGCTGATTGATTTATGGGGTTTAATGTCCCAAAGCGACTTAGGCTATGAGGGACGCTCTCCTGGAAACATTCAGCCGAACCCGTCAGTGACACAGCGCTGCTTTACAACAATATAACCGAGTATTCGTGATAGCTATATCCCCTCACTTCTCTTCAAGACACACTCAGGTGACAACAGTAGTCTAAATGGACTTTGGTGATAATCACCGCTGAAAGCATAATTGATCACTGTAGAGCTATGCTGGTGTAAATAAAGGTCGACTACAGGTGGAGTGACTATACTGTTCGACGGTAAATTGAATAACGTGAACCAACTAGCCCACCAACGTAATTAATGGCGCTTGTATGTGTCGACTGAACGTTTAAGTGGCAATTCAGTGATACGGGTGGCTGTTGCGAATGTCAGAAAGCTGTTAAACAGCTTATAAGCGAATTTTTTTCCTAATGCAGTTTACGTTTCACACGCCGAACGATGGCTGTGACTTCATAGGTCAGTACAGGTCACTTGAGGCATGAAAAACTGCCTTACAATCGGTGCTTCATCATTAGTTTTCATTCCGGCTGTTGAGACAGGCTGGCTTTAGCGTTGTCACGGCTAAAAACGGCCAAGAAACGATTATATCGATATTTTTTATCCCTCACGTAACCTATATACAGACTTTTGACGTCACAGCGATCGTTCGGATACTGAAACCGAAGCCAAAATAGCATTAGTGAAAAAATTCATGTATAAATTTTTTAGTGGCCGTAAACGAAAATCACGGTGGAATTCATGTACATAAGTGTTACGCATCATTGCAAATAAGAAAACGCGCAACCATAAATTTGGTGTCTATACTCCTGTAACCTAATTTCATTCTTTTTGTTATCCTCCAAGTTTTGGTCCTGCAGTTCAGAAACGAAATGATACAAATATATTGAACTTGTTTTCCATAGAAGCTGCTGATCATTCGTTGAGAGCGCCTGCCAAATTACCGCCAGCCTAGTTTTAATCTCCTCGCAATTTGTTAGTTCGTGATCCAGATCTCCGTACTCTTTGGCTGTAGACAGATGCACACTTCACGACCAATCGTACAGAATTGATCTTAGCTTTGAGCGGTAAAAATTGCATTACTTTCTTGATATTTCTTTTTGTTGGGGTCCTAATCCTGCCCTGGAATTCATCCCGTGATCCACTTATCAGGGGAATGTCATCATCAAATGGGAGGTTACTGATGTCACCATCATCATCAGCCTGACTACGCCCACTGCAGGGTAAAGGCCTCTCCCATGTCTCTCCAATTAACCCAGTCCTTTGCCAGCTGCGACCACCGTATCCCCGCCGACTTCTAAATCTCATACGTCCCCCTAACTTTCTGCCGCACCCTGCTATGCTTGCCTTCTCTTGGAATCCACTCCGTTACCCTTAAAGACCAACTGTTGTATTGCCTTCGCATTACACGCCCTGCCCAAGCCAATTTCTTCCTTTTTATTTCGACTAGGATGTCATTAACCCGCGTTTGTTGACTCAACCACTCTGACCGCTTCCTGTCTCTTAATGTTACACTATCATGTTTCTTTCCATAGCTCGCTGTTTAATCGTTTTTTTTATTCGGAAGCCTATCTAAAACAAAGAAAAACGTTCCTAGATATGAATACAGCGAGAACCCGCTTGATAGGTACCTTGGCGTACCGCGTACCGTGCTACCGTTACCAGCGTAGCGGGATACCGCGCGGCGTCAGTGCGCATGCGCTGATCGCCTTGACGGCGCCAGATGGCTCCAAGTACCCGGCAGATGCACGCGCAGCAGCATCAGGGCCAATCAGCGCGTGCTCACTAGCGGAGGGTGGGCTCCGAGTATTTCGGTAACGGTAACGGCAAAACGGTACATGGTGTGCTAAGGGTGTCTAATATCTTCCCGGTATATATACGTCCATATAAGACGCGAAGGCAAAGCGGTGTCATGAAGGCTTGCCTGGAGTAAAGCAAAAAATAGAGCAATTACTTCATACGAGAGCAAGCCAGGAAGATGGGGGGGGGGGGGGAGGGGGGGGGGGGGGCTGTCGGTTTTATGCAAGACCGGGGAACTTCGCCGACAGCGTCCGAAGAGCTGCACAAGTCAGACTGTCTTCTTTTCCAGCATCCATCATAGCTTGAAAAAGGCAGGGTCAGAGTCGCTAGCCGAGAGCATTCAGCTAATCTAAGAAAGCTTCGCTTTTAGTGCCGTTGGCTCCCAGCATTGCTTACAAAGCGGTGTGCGGCAGTTCGAGCGCACAGTCTCGCTGTGAGAGATGACTGCGTTTGTACGAGACGGTGAGGTTTCCTCAAATGGGTCTGCTCGCTTTCAGAGCTTTATGAAAGCACGGAATAAACGTACAACAAAAAGATACAGCTAGAACCTTTATTACACGCTCGTAAAGCCAGCCCGGCGGGTCGGGCGGGCTGCTCGCTGGCCTGGCTGCCCTCAAAAGTGTGCGCACCTCCCACAAACACGCGGCTTTTGCGGTCAGCCTCCGCGGCTTCCGCCGAAGGGGAAAATTTGTTTCCGGAAAGAGAGGAACTCTCCGCGAAGGTGTCCACTGCGTGCACTGTTTCAAGAGCGGCTGTCCGAGGCAGCCACTTCAGGGCGTGAGCACTCATGGCCGAAGAGGCGTTGGCGGTGGTCAGTCAGAATGCACCGCTTCCAGAAAGTGTTTGCGGGCACTGCCGCGCACTGCTTCTCGCTGAACAAAGGGGACCCCGGCTTTCCAAAGAAAGCAGCACCACGCTAGCTAGGGACGAATGGTAATACGAGTCACGCCACCTGGTGCCACAGCGTGAGGCAGCGTACAACCAAAATGACGGAGGGAAGAGAACAAGTAATGATGTAGCGCAGACAGCCGGACCATCCATTATACGGCGCAGGATGGGCGCCTGACCACTCTCCCCGACTGTCTCTGAAATGGGGGGAGGGGTGCGGTGACGAATTTGGACCCCTATTTGTCTAAATGGGCGGTAAAGTGGACGACATGTTAAGGAATGGAGAACAGTGCGTCGCCTGACGCGTGAAGAGTGAAAGATGGAGGCGGAATGCGGAGTTTCTGGGCTTCAAAGTGAGCGCGTCATTAGGAAACGGTCACCACTGGTCATCCGATTTTGGTATGCTTCCCCTACGAGTGAACGATGTTTTTCGGTTTGGTTTGGTTGGTATAATTATGGGGGTTTAACGTCCCAAAGCGACTCAGGCTATGAGGGACGCCGTAGTGAAGGACTTCGGAAATTTCGACCACCTGGGGTTCTGTAACGTGCACTTACATCGCACAGTACACGGGCCTCTAAAATTTCGCCTCCATCGAGATTTTACCGCCGCGGCCGGGATTGAACCCGCGTCTTTCGGGCCAGCAGCCGAGCGCCATAACAACTGAGCCACCGCGGCGGCTCGACGTTTTTCTATATCCGCACGTGGTGCTGAGTATGACAGACAGGCGCACGTGCAAAACGCGTTGGTCGCGTGTTTTGGTTTGTGCGGAAAAGAGCGGCCGAGTGTTGGAAGAAAAACAAGTAGAGGGGAGAGGACGAAGACGCAGCTTTTAAAAATACAATAGAGAGCTTAGATGTTTCAGCGCGCGAACGACGGCAGTGACAGGTCGTTAGGCGGCTCCTGATTTGAGTCTGCTTCACTTCAATAGCTTAAAGAGATAAAGACGCGTGTTGCCGCTTGGAGAAAACAGACGACAAAATAGCATTTATGTAGACGTTCTTAACGCGTTAGAATTACTACCCTGACTACCGCAAAATCTGTACGCCTGATGTGTGATTCCGCCGAGACCTTCCAGGAGGCGTCCCGTCCGCTACCCACCACCAAACAGCCCACCTTGCCCCTCCAGAAACTATAACCGCCACCAACCGCTCACCTCCACTGTAGAATGCCTTCGCCCACTACCCATCCACCTTAACCACAAAGGCGCCTAAAAGAGAAGCACTTCAGAAACGTTCAGTTACGGATGCACGTTACAAAGTTTTCAGCATTCGGCGTTATGTAAACTTATCCTCGAATATCTCTTTCAATTGCCTTCTCTTTTGGACCAATAGAAATACAGTTGAACCCCGTTATAACAAAGTTGAAGGGACTTGGTGATTACTTCTTTATATCTGTAGCTTCATTATAAATTGCCCGTGTTGACCGAGCATCCAAGGGGTATCGCCATTCCTTCGTTATATCCATTATTTCGTTATATCGGGGATCGACTGCTCCATTACGAGAGATGCATGCAGCTCGTTTTTTTTATCTCACAGGAGAAACCGTATGCTGCGATTAAGTATAGCATAAATAAAGTAGCCGTGTACTTTGAGAGGTGAATGAAATATTTACAGTGCTGAGCACGAGTCTCATGGGCAAGGCGGTGTTCCTTCCACATACTTTGTATTGTATTCGAGGTTAAAAAGTCCTTGCTCCCAACTCACACCACAACTTGCCGACAGCGATGACAGCATTCACTTTATATGAACGGATAGAAGAGTTCGCTTCGCGCAAAGCCCAACGACAACAACCTCCAGCACTTCCTCACCACCAGCAGATTGGGAACTTTTTCTTGCTGCGAGCATGACGACAGAGTCTGGGAAGCGCGTCCATGGAGTTCAGGGATGGCAATTATTGCTCCCTCTGCCTATCTCGGTTGACACAAGCGAGCGACGCAAATTCCGCCGGGGTTGCACTCCACTGAGCCACATTTCCTTCCGCTTTCACCTAACAACGCACACCTGGATTTGCGCGCCGAATTAGTCCGCGATAAACCCTAACACGGACAGGCGGGAGCCGTGGCAGTGGACGGGGCTTAGCGCATAGACCCGGCGACGCCTCACGGGCGGGATAAAATGGACGCTCGTAAAAACCTCGCGATAAAAGGGTGGAGGCCCATTCTTCTCTCGTATATACACACTGTCCGAGTCCCCCGCTTGATTGTCGCTTTTTTGTCGGAGCCGGATGTTCATGCAAGTGTCGGCGCCGACCGCTGGTCCTCCTTTTCGTTACAGTTCTGGTTGTATATAGCCGCTGTGTTTAGTCCAAAGTTCACACGCGCCGATGTGTACCCGTGCGTAGGCATGCAAGAGACGGGATTAGAGGTGCAAACAGCTGTAGGTGCTTGCGACCCTCCCGTGTACGGGCAACTTGATTTGCTCAGTCGCGATTGCTGAGAGGACGACGCGGATGTGCTGTTCGCAATCGCGTAGTGCTTGCCAGGGGATTCGCAATAGGCGAATCCCCCAGAGCGACTGCTTGATGCGCAAAAAAAAAAATCAATTCAAGGGGATGCGCAGTGGATTGTTTAAGTTGGCATGTTAGTTTGAAACAGGGAGGCGCAGGTCGTGTGTTGCGTATATGCACTGCTTTATGCGGAGAGCAATGACCGACTGCGCCTAGTAGCTCAACGTTCGCCAGCGAATACATCGCATGGCACTTTGGTACGGTGTGGCTACTCACACTGCATTGTTTCCGTAACTTGTGCGTCGTCGAAAATCTGCAAGTCTGGACTTGAAAAACAAACGTCAACGCTTTACAAGATTTACCTAGTATTGATTACATCTTGCCAAAGCAGTTTTTGTTTTCTTCGCTTTAAATATTGCCCCCACCTCCATCCTTTCTTTTACCTTTGATGCCCTACGAGGGCACTTTCAGCAGTTTAACCCTGATAAGTTCCTAATGCACTCGCAAGGTGTAAGTGCTCACTCGGCCCCTTTCTTCATTTATTTTCCTCTTCCTTTCTCTTTTGTTTTCTTTCTCTATAACGGTAAGGAGAAAAAGACAGATGCTGTAATAAAACAACTTCGGTTCGAGCCGCAATCTGTAATACGAGGCCATTCAGTCCCAGTTTTTTTTTTTAATCGGTGCTGACGGCTGCTCCTTCGAAGTGGGGCCGAATGCGTCCGGTCTTTGTTAAGGCGGATATCATTTACCCACAAGCGTGCCTCGAACCCGCCTCATTATTTCTTCTGACAACCTAGACTGGCCGAGAGTGGCCAGGGCAAAATTTGCGTAAATATTTTTCACTCCCTTCACACCACCGGCGCATTCTGTGGAAAGAGTTACACATTTCAGCAGCATTTCGGTAAAACACGTCTCTGTGAGCAATAGATGTATTACCTAGATTGAACTGTGATAATACCTAGCTCTATTGAGTATATAAAATCAGTAGGGCCTGAGTGGTCACAAGCGCCAGAAACGCGGGATTATCGACAAAGAACCAAATGTTTCCATCATCATACGCTGTGTATGTGTACATATAACGCTGGAGGTGCACACACAAGGACAAAAACGCATTTCGTAAACCACTTCTTTATTTTTCTGAATCTCTGTGCGTAGATACCGACATGGCCACTATATCGGTCGTTGAGACTTACACTGTATTCATCGATGACGACATGCTCGACGAGAACAGCATCATCATAATAACAGCGTTCGTTTCGCATCAGCGATCGCCAACTTGATGACGACTAACGTAGAGCTCAAGGTTAAATCATGATGGCAAGCTTTGCCGACTGTGCTTGAGCAAGAGAAGATGATATAAAAGAAAAAGTATATCGGAGAGCGCGGAAGATTCGGCGTCATTTATATCCTTCTTACTTCCGCATCCGTGGAAACCGGCCCGGACCGGAGAGAAGCGCACCTATTGTTTCCGCCATCCGACGCCCGGCATCGCTCGGACCTCGATCAGCGCGTAGCCGCCGCACCGCACGCCGCGAGGAAGGCCTTCTTCCCGCCGGCGGCCGAGTTTGCGGGCTGTCCGCCCGGCCTCGGTACCGCAGAGGTTGGTTGGCCTCCCTCCTTGGGTGCGTGCTGACCAGATCCCCGCGGACTCTCTCCGCCTTGTGTGCGCACAGCCCCGCAAACTGCCGTCGGTTTAAGGAAACGGCCCTCCCATTTTCCCGCTGCGGGAAAAGGCTTCTTTTGTATAGCGGTAGCTGATTACTAAAACTGGAGGTTTTCCACATTGAACGGCCTGGCGTCGTAGTGTGTCGTAACGGAAAACTCTGACGTTAACCTGCTGGCCGGTGATGCCGTTATCCAAAGTGAATACGCACTTGCGGTATGTGTTGGGACAGACAGGCATATCTTGTTTTTTTTTCTTATTCTAGGAGAGGGCAACAGGTCTTGGACTTCCTCTTCTCATCAGGCGCAAAATGATGAAATGAAGACATTGTAGAAACGAAGCACAGCTTGTACATACATTTGATCGAACAACACGTTTGCTGCCTTTCAAAGGTAACGGCTTAGGTAGAAGCGGGAAATTCCTGGCCGCTCGCAGCAATCGCAATGGCCGTCACCTGACACCGTGGGCTCCTCCTGTTACAGCGATCTGTGTTCACGTTGAGAGCTCGAAGGTTAAGGCTTATGTAATGCGCGAAACCCGCGTTAATACCGTTTGTAGCCCAACCTTTTTACACCCCTGCATAAGGTTCAAATAAACCGGATAAAGTAGCATTAAAGAACCGCCGGGCCACGGACCGTGGGGAAAACTTGAAGTTACCATACTTGCTTCATTTTGATGTGTCTCTGAAATTGAAAATTGAAAAGTGGTTTTTAAGAAAAGGAAATGACGCAGTATCTGTCTCACATATCGGGGGACATCTGAACCGCGCCGTAAGTAATAATAATAATAATTGGTTTTTGGGGAAAGGAAATGGCGCAGTATCTGTCTCATATATCTTTGGACACCTGAACCGCGCCGTAAGGGAAGGGATAAAGGAGGGAGTGAAAGAAAGGAAGAATAGGTGCCGTAGTGGAGGGCTCCGGAATAATTTCGACCACCTGGGGATCTTTAACGTGCACTGACATCGCACAGCACACGGGTGCCTTAGCGTTTTTCCTCCATAAAAACGCAGCCGCCGCGGTCGGGTTCGAACCTGGGAACTCCGGATCAGTAGTCGAGCGCCCTAACCACTGAGCCACCGCGGCGGGGCAAGGGAACGGATAAAGGAGGGACTGAGAGAAGAAAGGAAGATAGAGGTGCCGTAATGGAGGGCTCCGGAATAATTTCGACCACTTGTGGATCTTTAACGTGCGCCGACATCGCACAGAACACGGGTGCCTTTGCGTTTCGCCTCCATCGAAACCCGGCCGCCGCGGTCGGGTTCGAACCCGGGTACTCCGGATCAGTGGCCGAGCGCCCTGACCACTGAGCCACCGCGGCGAGTATGGTAACGACTTCTGTGACCTCATCTGAACGGATGTTAGCTGCCAATAGCTTCAGAACTGCTGTCGCATGCAGTTTCTTCCTCTACAACGTTGTCTCTCTTGATGCGTAGCTTCGCTTCCGTTGTAAGATTCATTGTAAAAAAATCCGCAGCTTTCCCGTGAGGGAACGAAGCGGCAAAAAACAAACGTCGAAAATCGCAACTTAGTCACAATGCGATAGCGTGAGCGTATCGGGAAGCGCTGGCGTATACATTAACCGGCGAACGCAAGCTCCGTCTAATAACGTTCGAGGTGGCCGCGTTCCGTCACCGCCTTTGTTGATCGTTCCCTGTCGGCGCGCCCCGGATGGCGGGAGGGTTGAGAGTTCGCTTAGATTGGCGGGGTGAGAGTGACGCGCGGGAGGTAAACGAGCCACCATTTGTTATCGGGGGCCGCTTCTCTCGCCCGAAGGAGGCCGGGCAGCCCTATACTTGGGGGCCCGGCTCCGGTGCGCGAACCTCTTCGAAAGCACCGGCTGTACTACCAGTCTTCCGCCGCCGACCCTAATGGTTTCGGTGGTCACCGGATCGGCAGGGATGACCCCGGAGCGCCGAGATCGACTTCTCGATGGTTATCCATTTGTCTGTCGGCTCTCGCCTCCACTTTCGGGGCATCGGTCTATAGCCTTCGATATGTTTTCTCTGCTTTGTTACGTCGAAGTCTTCTGAGGGTTACGTTCGCGTCGAACATGTGTTCTTTTTATAATGTCTACAGGGAGTGCTCGGGAAAAAATAGGAATGAAAAAATGTGGTAACAGATTTACTTTGGTGGCTCAGAAGCGTGCACATGTGAGTTGAAATGCCCGTTTATTTATTGCCTGGACACTGATTCCGCTGATGTCATAACCACGTACGCAAAAAAAGAAAACTCAGAGCATGATAATGATACTAATCGACGGTCTTCCCTCCCTTGTATGTAGCGATGAAAATAACTCCGAGAGCGCTATTTTAACACCGGAGTAATAATCGGTTTTTGGGGAAAGGAAATGGCGCAGTATCTGTCTCATATATCGTTGGACACCCGAACCGCGCCGTAAGGGAAGGGATAAAGGAGGGAGTGAAAGAAGAAAAGAAGAAGAGGTGCCGTAGTCGAGGGCTCCGCAATAATTTCGACCACCTGGGGATCTTTAACGTGCACTGACATCGCACAGCACACGGGCGCCTTAGCGTTTTTCCTCCATAAAAACGCAGCCGCCGCGGTCGGGTTCGGAGCCGCTGTGAGTGCCTCAGTGGTTATGGTGCTCGGCTACTGACCCGAAAGACGCGGGTTTGAGATCACATTTCGATGACTGCTCGTGTACTGGTGCGATGTCAGTGCACGTTAAAGAACCCCAGGTGGTCGAAATTATCCGCAGCTCTCCACTACAGCGTCCTTCATAACGTGAATTACTTTGGGACGTTAAACCCCCTAAAACCAAAAGCAAACCTATTTTAACCCAAAATCGCAATAAGCGCTCCCTGGTCCCTTGCGGTGCTGTGGACAGTACAGGGCAAGGGCAGTTCTGCAGGCGACAGTCCTGACCCAAACCGCCATCCTCAGCTCAGACGATCTTCATCTTAAATCAGCTGGCAGACTGTCAAACTCGCCATGGCAAGATGGCGTATGCGGTGTAACAAGCGGTATGTGCGCATAGCTCGCGCACCAGCGAACACCCTCTGAACCCGAGGATATAGTGTTGCCCACGCGAAAAAGAGACATCAAGCAATGACACCCCAAAGGAGAGGTGGACATAGGGGGCGTCGGGAATTGAGAGATCACCGCCAAAATAAAGCGCTGGTCTGTTATTGTGGCAGCCGGGCGGCCAGAGCTGCACGACCGACGGGCGCCCATAGAAAAGGGAGCGCGGCCTCTTGGAGGGCATTGAGCAAGCTGCGGAACGCCGCACCCCGCAGGCACAAGTGGCTTTTGGGACGCCTTGTGGGGGAAATACGAACAACAAAAAAAAATATGAGGGAAGAGGGTCGCCACAACGACCGCCAAAGCAGTGCCGCGCGCGTTTCAAAAAAAGGTGAAATGAGGACGCAGTTACAGGATCGAGATGAAAAGGGGAAGAATGGGGAAAAGGTGTCGGTATTGGGGGAGGGGGGGGAGGAGGTGGCTGGCAGCGGGATAAAAGGAAGTTCTCCTCCGCTGTCGCAGCTAGGGCTCGCGCACTCCTGGGGAGATGCCACTCCCTCAGGCTTTTCACGGAGCCAACGCGAGCTGTTGACCGCCCGCAACGGTTTCATGGCACTGACACGAAAGCGTCGAACTATGCGGCTCATGGCGCTCATGCGTTTCATGTTTTCATGAAGCCTTAAAAAAAACGTGTAGAAAACGTTACGCGCTTCATTACAACGAATCATCGTTATAGCGAGTCCCTCGAGCCACTGCCAAATGCAGGCACGAATCTGGAACAAGAATATCTACTTTGAGGCGTCTGTAGCGAGGAATGCCACAGGAAGATGGTGCCCTTACAAATGGCTGAATGAGTTCAAAGAAGTTCAGTAAACTCAGAATATAGAGGTTGATGGAAGCGCTTGTTCAATAAGGTTGGCTAAAGGTTGCAATGAGTGGGTGGGCAATCAGGAAATGGCGCAGCAAAATAAAAGACCGCAAGGAACTGAGAAATCACTAGCGAGCATAATATGCACACCGGGAAAAGAAAGTAATCGCGTGATTTTTGGGCGTGGAGTGGCCTGGCACTGACTCCACGCATCAGCTACCGCTGCTGCTGATGACGACAATTATTTCGGGTGAGCCACGGAGCCCTGCTCGCAAAGAACACATCCGGCAAAGTCGCCTCAAGATTAAGCGCGCAAAGTTGTAAGCGAGGAAAAATTCTATCAAGACACTCACTAACCGCCTTCGCGCGCTGCGAAGTTTGGGCCGATTCGCTCAAATATCCACGGCGAAAATGACGAAAAAAAAAAGAAAAGTGCTAAAAGTAATTCTTGAGCAAGTGTCACGCGGAACCGCGATAACTTCACGGTGCGGTTCCCCTGCCCTGCCCTCTCTATTCACGCGATCTCGTGAAAAGCGCCGTGCCGGGGGAACCCGCTATGGGCCGCCCGGGGTGGAGACGGCGAATTGAGACGCCATATAGGTATACAGGGGAAGACGGGTCAGCCGGGCGAGCCATACAGCCAGCCAAGCCGATCCGAGGCCGCTCGGCGGAGCTGCAGGAAAACGAGCGCGCGCACGTGCTCTAATCCGGAAGGAGGAGAATTTTTCTCGTCCACACAGGACCGGACGTCCGTGCGCCGAGGCTCGCCCATCCCGCCTGCCCGCGTGGAAACGGAGGCGCAGGATTGTCCCATGCGCCTAATCGCCGCGATGAGGCAGCTCCCGTCGCTTATAGATCAGGGAATTAGGCGCCGACGTCGACAAAGTGTGGGAATCGAAAGGAGCGGCTGCGGGGATTAAAGGACTTGTTCTCTGCCGTTGGGGAGGTCGAGCTTGATGGATGCGAAACTGGTTTTCTCTCCTTGGAGTGCGAGCAGACGGAAGTTGCTTCCGTTCGAAGAAAACGCGCTCTATCGTGGAAAATTTGGTCGTCACGCAAGTTTGACGACTTCCGCGTGTAAGCCGACTGGCGAAAGTCGCTGTTTAGGGTGCAGTGCTGAAAACTACGACTCGGTGCTTTAGCAGATCCCGCCGCGGTGGCTCAGTGGTTAGGGCGCTCGACTACTGATCCGGAGTTCCCGGGTTCGAACCCGACCGCGGCTGCTGCGTTTTTATGGAGGCAAAACGCTAAGGCGCCCGTGTGCTGTGCGATGTCAGTGCACGTTAAAGATCCCCAGGTGGTCGAAATCATTCCGGAGCCCTCCACTACAGCACCTATCTCTTCCTTTCTTCTTTCACTCCCTCCTTTATCGCTTCCCTTATGGCGCGGTTCAGGTGTCCAACGATATATGAGACAGATACTGCGCCATTTCCTTTCCCCAAAAAACCAATTATTATTATTTAGCAGAGCGGCAAGCTGGACTAGCTGGTGCATCCGAACCTTGAACTGGAGGGGTGCTGTGCTAAGAGAGGGACAGTAGAAGAGGAAGTATACGTGGGACGCGCGCAGACTCACAACTGTGCGACTCAGTTATTCCCCCGCCGTGGGTATGTGCCATTAAGACTGAGGACATCATCATCAATTGCTTCGCTATTCTACTTCTCCGTCTCATGCCTCTCTTTTCCTCGCGATCGCCTTTGTTATTTTCCTTCACAGTCACCACCAAACCCTGCCCAGTTTCCCCGCCTGGATATGTGCCATTTGTAACGAGGTCAACAACAGCAACTACAAATTACAGTTACTATGACTGCATTACTCACAAGCCTGTTGTCCCGGTCTCTTAGAGCAGTACCCTTGTTCAAGGCTCGACGCTCTTTTTTGTAAAATGAGCTAGGAGCAGATGCAGCTTTCCAGTGGCGATTTAATATGATAGTTCAGCTATGTTTGTTCAAATTAGTTGCCTGCAAGGTCCTTCGGCCTCTGTTTTCTGGCAGCAAAGAAAGACATATATTAGTGTGGGCAGATAAGAAAGGAAGAAAAATAATGTTGCCCAGCCCGCACCGCCAAACAAAGGAACTGCGATCCTCTGGTTGTATTATAGGGCACCAGGTTTATGACTAACACGTTAGGTTATCTGAATAGAAATATAATCGCGCGAGTACCATTAAACGTGACTTACTGACATCCTAGTTGAAATAAATAACAAGAAATAAGAATAAAAATGCAAGCGTAGCAGAGGGCGGCAGAAAATCAGGTGGGCGGTTGAGATTAGGAAATCTGCGGGCATAACGTGGCCGCAGCTGGCGCAGGACAGGATTAATTCGAGGGATATGGGAGAGGCCTTTGTCCTGCAGAGGGTGTTGGCTGATGGCGATGACACTCGCGTTTGTGTTAGCATCATCCACCCTTAGTCGAAATACGTAGTTTGCTTTCTAGCGACGTGTCATACACGCATGGGTTAGTCGACGCTGATATCGAAGTTACGAGGTTAACGAAGCTTGCCACCGCAGCTTCGGAACGTATAGATGTGGCTATAAGCTGTAGATTCGACGGGATTGCCGACAACGAGAGATGAGACCGTTTGCATGCGACAGTGCCAAAGACAGAAGCGGTACAAGAGAATAGCGCCGCCTGTAAAAGCAGCGCCAGCTCGCCAAAGGTGGCCTTCCAGGAAGACTGGCGCGCACTCTTAGAGCTCTGACTCCGAAACGACGCTTCGATATGCCGCGCGATACGCCGACCGCAGGAGGTTGTCCTTCCCGCATGAAAGAAGTGTCACCCGCCGCGCAAGTGGCCAAGTTTTCTTTCGCCCCCTTTTCTTTATATTTTTTTATGTTCCTTCTCTTATCCGAGGACGGCCTTGCATACGAACCTGTCGCGCGGCGCTCGATAAGGCACATCCAGACGAGCAGCATGCGACAACCGAGAAGACAATTGGGCATAAACACGAGGCACTCGTCATGGTCACAGCACGTCGCCGCAGTCTGGAGCAGTCAACAAATTTTGCTCGCCCGTATATATGAACTTCTATTCATGATAACCTATCCACAAAACACGTTGAAAGGCAACTGCGACATCTGAGGGTACGTGTATTCGCCAGTGCCAGTTTCGATCAGACGAGCACGAGCATAACAGCGTCGATAACGACTGCGTACAACGGCTGCACTTAACAACCAAGCAACCTTTGTTATGCAGGAACAATAACGTCGGTACCAAGCCAAAGATTGATCGCCCGCACAACATACCGCGCACGCACGCATAGTTACTGGGAGTCTTCAGAGCCCTTCGAAATCACCCCCCCCCCCTCATCCCACCTCCCCATTTAATTCACGTCGTTAAAGACGCACGCATCGCGAAGCGTAAGGACACATCAGGGACTGGCACATATTAGTTGCACATTATTCCGTCTCGTCTGAACATGATTAGCACTTTGCTTTCATGCTGTACCACCGACACGCATGGAAGCCATAGACATTATCTTTCGACTGCCGTTCAATTATTTTTTTGCTTCTTGTTTGGACATTAAGAGTAATGAACAATCAATCAAAGCACACTATTCGCACTGGGGCACATCATTCGAATACCGTTGGAGCAGGAAGTGAAGGAGTGTGTGCATGCTGTCGTACGTATAATACATATACATTTCTCGCGATGCATCGGCATAGAAAAGCGCTTCATTCTATCCTTTTTCATTAATGTAGCCGTAGTGTTCTGCACGCACTTGTTACCACTCACACCAGCCGCGCTTTTGAACCCTTTCGCAGCTGCGGCATCAGGAACCAGCACGCATTAACTGCAGCGCGGAGTTTCTCCAGCACGAAGTTTCTCCATCACCGAGTTTCTCCAATGTATAACAAAGCTTTCTAGTTGGCGTAGCAATCTGCGATCACGTGGCTGGTTTACGACTTACCTTTAATGGCTGGCACTTATTACGAGTCGCGCAACCACCACCACCACCACAGCGAATCATTTGCTCAGTATACCAGTGGTGTGGCTCCTGCTAGGCAAGCCATGCATATACCGCATGTGGAAGTGCGCCCAGTGGCGCTTTTGCGAGCGAAGATGCACTTACGAAAACAATGTAATATTTTTCCAGCTCTATTGTCCCGTTAACACGTACCAACGTTGAATTATGGTGCACGACAATGAGAGCAATCGCGGGACACTTGTTCAAGTCTATGAAAAATTCAATGGCATTCCTGATTGAACCTAAGATGTTTCAACAAAAACACTGCTTGGCACAGCAGGTTTCACTTCTGAGCCAAAAAGTTTCTGCAGCCGAAACAAGTGTATACGCAAAATATGCGATGTCGCATATTCATGCCCTTCTCCGCTTGAGAATAGGTCAGCCATGCGAATATAACACGACAAAGACAGCACAAAAGATAGACATGTTGAGCAGATAAAGGATAAAACGGCAAAAGAACAACCGCAAACAGTACGCGCTAAACATTGTGCGTTTATACTGCGAAAAATGTGCCTCAGGTACTACATAACTTTCCGAGGCAAAATCTAAGCGAGGTACACAGTCAGCCGAAATTTGCCGCATAAAGGCCTGCATCTGAGATTAACCTCACGAGATCAGTTGTTTCGCTCGTTGGATACAACTTTGAATGCCGGGTTTCGTTGATGCGGTCCGCGACGCACGCTTCAATCGTATCATCTCTCGCATCTTTCCGTGGACATCTGAACGCTTTGCGGTAGTCTTCAGTGTTGGTATAGAGGTAGTTTGACTCGCTTCTCACTTTATCGTATGTATAGGTTCGCCCGGGGCAGTAGTAGTGAAAAAGCAGCAGCATGAAGAACACTCGACTGCGTGACGCCGTCAAGAAACCGTCCACGGAGAAGTCGTCAAACCAGCGCTTGCCTCGAGCGGCCTCCAGGGTGACGTTGAAGCTCAGCTCGGAGTGCCTAAACACGCTTCTGGGAGAAACCTTGCCAGAAGCAGCGCGGCAGTCGTTGACGATGTTGAAGAGACGATTAGTCTCTTGGCTCCATGTCTCTGCGAAGACGGTGCGCCAGAGTGAGTCGGCAAGGGACATGCCGACCGTGGCGTACGCTACCACGGGGTCGAAATCGTCCGAGATGTTCAGCGCGGTGAACAGGCTCACAGACACGTATATGGAGGCGTTACGGACGACCAGGTGCTTCGTTTCAATGCTGTCCTTGACCGCATCCCGCGAAACGTCCTTGCGCAGTGGCACACGCTGAGCCGTCCACCTGGACGCCTGCAACGACATGAAGTTCCACGCGTAGCGAGAGTCGAGTTTCGGCAGAGGCGCCTCCAAGTCGAAGATGTCACGCGGGAGGTACATGCGGATACCGCGAACGAATTGCTTCACGGATTCGGCGTCTTCTGGCGCAGAAAAGCGCGCCGCTGCTTCTGCCACTAGGTGGACGAGTCTATGGAAGATGGCGCGGAATTGCTCGGTGCGCTCTGTCGCGGACCTGATCGTCTGGAGCCTATTGAAGACTAGGAGGGGTACCAGCGTTTGGCTTTCCCTCCTGCAACGTTCAAAATACCGAACTTGCACGGCCGCCTTTTGATTGACGTTCAATACATTCCAGAGCAAATTGCACGCTGCGTCGAGCAGGAGAAAAGCGACCGTGGCGGGCTGACGCGCTCTGTCCAGAAGTATACCAAGCCGATGGTTTAGATCTTTCACTAAGGTGTGGTACATTCGGTCGCTGTACGGGCTTCCCATGATGCTCTCCAGAAGCGTTTGCCATTCATTCGTGCTCACTGTAGGAACCATGTCGGTTAACGCGCTTAGAGGGCTCTCTGAAACAACGTGTTTACGTGGGATGTCCTTGAGGTCTTGCACGAGCGTCTCGATTTCGCGTTGTGTGACGTTGGTCGACAGCGCCGCGTTTGTGGCGTCGAGGGCCTCTTGTCGCAGGCGGGCGTACAGCTTCGCCAGAGGCCCTTTCACTTTCAGCTGGATGGAGCACGCTATGACGACCACGGTGTCTCTTCCGCCCAGACGTTCCCCGGGCAAGTGTCTCTTCCAAATGTCTCGCAACTCGGTAGTCGCAAAGAGGACGGTCGTTTCGAGGCTGTACTTAAGCGTCATCTCCACGACAAGGCGAAGCATGTCTCTCTCGGTCCTAAAGGCTTGGCGGCCCATGAAATCAGCCAGGCTCGTCACCGTCTCGGGTCCCAATTCCTCGGCCCTGGACATGGCGCGTAGGCAGACTCGGAAGTGCTTGTTAATCAGTTTGCCCGCCGCCGTGTTGGAAGGCAAGTAGCGGGCCGGCTCCTCGCGTAGGCGTATATCGCGTACAGATCCCGGGGTCACATTTCTTTCGTAGCTGTCACAGACATAGGCGAAGATGTCGTTACATGGGTTGATGGTAGCGTTGACAGTTGAGTACAGGAGACGCAGCTCGTCGAGGCAGCAGGACGAACCGATGACCTTTCTCTCACCGGGACTGGGCATCGACAGCGCCATGATGACCACGACGGCGCCGATGAGGACCGCGAATACGAGACACGGGACCGCTAACGCTCGCCCGGTGACCCTCCCTTTTGCCGGGGCTGGTGTGTCGGCTGACACCACCGGCGGGCTGTTCGGGAAGACGTTGTCCTCGTCCATGGAACGAATCAAAATGGCGCTGCCGCGCGGCACAGCTCTGTGGTCTCGTGGACGCGTGACTGGTGTATACTGACGATGATACTGGAACGGCGGGGTACTTACTGACAGCACTCAGTACAGCCAGTGGGCCTCACAGCTTCTTGCTTGAAGATATTTCCTTTTCTCTGCCCCGATGAAATCAAAACGTCTACACCCTGTATACTGTGAGCATTCCGCCAAAACATTTTCTTTAAAAATAATTGGAATGGATAAACCGCTCTATTTTGCCGTCTTGTCACAGTATAATCAACGCTGATGGCAGCTACACCGCTTAAAAAGAAAAGAGAGAAATATAAGCGCACGGAATTCTCGGTAGCTGAGCCTAAAGGGTATAACATGGTGATGACGCATATGTAATGTGGCGCAGCTTAGAGCTAAAAAGTGAGTCATCCAAAATAAGTTGAGGCAGTCGCAACAGATTCGAACCAGCATCGCTTAAGCTCAAACCATGTGCAGGGAGACTAGAAGAAGACTGGCGGAACAGAACGATATAGAGTGGCTCAGTTTGGCAAAGAGAATTGATACGATGAAGGCACGTTATGAGCTATGCTTATTAATTGTATCTACGATTCCCATCTGCCATGAAATCAATGAGTTTAACGATAGATCGATCGATCGATTGATTGAATTAGCTAGATGTACACTGCCACCTCAGCAACATAAGGGGTAGGCGCATATTATAGACCACTAATTATAAGGGGTATGCTACTATTTGTAAGAGGTACTCTGGCTCATTTTAAGGCAGCTTCGTGTTGCCCAACAAACGTATGTACTTGTGAAAACACTGATTATAACGCCTAGAAGCTCGCAGAGTTTCTGGTCAAGAGAAACTTACGCAAACGACTAATCTAACTTTGTCGCCTTTTTTTTGTTTTCGAAGGATTAGGAAAGAAAGAGGCACATACAAAATTATGACGCCCAGATCGTCGCACTCTTTTATATAAATTTTATCCGTACTTAAAGAGCACATGCTTGTCCGTTGCCTCGTTTCTACCTCCGCCAGAGGCTTGGTTTCGAGAATTTGAAAGTCGAGTGTCAGTGAAGGGAACAAGAGTAAATTGAAGTGCAAGGCCTGGAAAGTAAATTAGAAGCAGCGTCTCAAGACGCCACAAGGCGGCCAAGAGGGGCTCCTCTTAAGAGCCCCGGTTAGCAGCGAGTTTTCCGCAGAGCGCTCCGCGCTGAAGTCCAGCGTGAGAGGTTTTTGCGCGTTTTATGAGTGCAGCAGCGACTGCTGCAATCATGACAGGAATCTGCAAGTGTTCTTCGAAAAAATAAAAATTAACAGCGCAAAAATAAAACTCAACAAAAGCGAAGAGCCTTGCATACAGCAGAACCGCGATTGCAGGAAAACAAAAACTATAGTGAAAGTGTGCGAAAAACACAAAGAGTGGAAAAACAGTGGAAAGAGTGGAAAAACGCAAAATAAAGTGCGCGAACATCTGCGATGTACTCGCCGATTCGAGATGCACGATGGTGAGAAACTAAAAGCAGCTGCAGGAGCTCTGTCTTAAACAACGTCCTAGGGAAACAGCTCAGAAGAGATGGCTTCACACCCGCCCGCGAAAGCGCTCGTGAAATGGCGAGATCAAAAAAAAAAAGAACACAACAGAGATGTTCCTTAAGCTCGGCCAGTGTACGGTGGTGTTCATGCAGCCATTTACCGCCCTACATTAGCAAGGTTTAAAATTTTTCTACGCTCGTAACGGCACGCACTTACAGGAACACACACATGAGCCCGAACGTCGACAGCTGTACGAACAGAGCCAGCGGTGTGGCTAATGCGGGGTGCCCACGGCGGCGTGGAAGGCGGAGGGGTCGGTGCATAAAACGAGATGAAAAATGGGTCCGGCCCCGGTAAGTGCTCCGCGGCAGCCGAACCAAGTGCGCGTACGCGGCTCCTGCGCTGGAAAGTGCATGGCGCTTGTGACACCGCGCTGCCCAGGAGTCAACCCACCGGTGCCTGAAGAACATTTTAGCGGAGGCAGTGTTGGGCGGTGAGATGCTGCCGAGCGCCGGCACAATGCGAGCTGCCGGCAGAGCGAAGTCACGAGAGGGACATTTTTTTTAACACGATAGCGTTAAGGGCCCCGTGTCGCAGAAAAGCCGGCGTTGGAGTCGGCGTCGTTGGCCGTGAGCGAAAAATGTCCAGAGGAGCAACCTATGGGGAAGGTGCGCCACCTGACGTGAGGTTGTGACGCCAGCACAACCTGGCCACCATGCAGATTGTGAGAAAGCAGCCCGCCGTGGTAGGTGGTAGTAGAAATAATGATAATGATGTACCGCAGCGGTGGCCGAGTGGTTGAGCATCCGTCTCGTATGCGGGAGGTGCGGGGCTAGATCACCAGTGCCGCCGGGCACCCACCGGAGATGCAATGGGTAAGAAGCTTTCCCCTGGTCTGGTGCTCGGCTTCATTAAGGTGAAATTCTTGGGAAATGGGCCTTTGAACCCACCTAGAGTAGAAGAATAAACCTTGTGCCATGGCGCTCTTTGGCCGTAGATGCCCTTGCGCCATAAAAAATCCATAATAATCATCAGAAATAATTATCAGTCGATAGAGGTTGCACTTCCTGTGAGCAACCTCTCTCGACCAAAAACAAAAGAAAGTTAACCTTAGAATATATCATCAAGAGTAATATAGTGACACGAAAAGTAGAGCATATTCGTAGCCAACTGTTCATAGAATACGCATGTTGATACTGTGGTTGCAATGGCTGCCATGACCTTAAATGTTATACAGCGAAATATGAAACACGTGCCGTCTTGTTTGAAATCAACATTCTTTTTAGCCTACGTTTGACCACTGCTCGAATACGCTTGGGCCGTATGGGACCACTGGCAAATAACACTGAGTAATAAAATTGAAAAAAATATTCAAAACAGAGCAGCAAGGTTTGTCCTGTGTCGGTACTCGAGACGAGATGGCTGCACCGACATGAAATTAGGATGGGAAATTCTTTCCTCTCGACGAAAGAGATTACGACTTAAACTCTTGTATCAAATATATCACGACAAAACAGGCGCTCGAAAGGAAAATACTTACACAGGCCACATTATGTTTCTGCTCGCACTGATCATTGTTTTAAGATTTTGGAATACCGTTCCAGAACTAATATGTACGCCAGTCCCTTATTTGTTCGTTCCATCAGCGAATGGAATTGGCTTTCAGGTCAGCATGTGTGCTGCGTTAATGAAGATGCGTTTGTTTTTCAACCCTGTAACGCCCCTGCTGTAGCGACCTCGGTCTAAGCGGGGTAATAATTAAATAAAAAATAAAGAATAGAATAAAAGCCTGGATGTCACAATCCCCACGGGTGGCAGCATCTGCCATCGCAGTGCGGGGCACATCGCTGAACTTTTGCACCACTCCCAATGAGTGGTATAAGAACAGGCAGGGATCTATGACTGTAAAGTAGAGAATTACCAGTTCCGCATATATGAGCATTATCAACTCATTAACGCTATCGTGACACACCCTTAAGGCTTAACTTAAGTGTCTTCTCCAGTTTTTTTTGTTTGTTTTAGACCGACAGCTATATAGGCAGACCCAACGCCTAGAAGGCTATCCTTGACCGACGTGTAGTCCACATAGACTAGACTATGACCACCCATGTCACATTACCACATGCGTCATAACCTCACATCCCGCCGTTCCCACTGGACATACCGCAGATGTGAATCGCATTATTCATTCGTCGAGGGAGACCAGTGTGCAGTCCGCGATGTGTGGGACGCTCATCTCACGACACCTTCAGCACCACAGTGTATACCTCATACACCATATAGACATTGGTGTGGAGAGAGAGAAAACGCTGCGGACCCACAATACGCACACCTTCAAGCTCGCAGAAAAATGGAAGGGAAAATTAAAAAGAATTGTGGTCTTATCCGTGCTATGCCTGGAATACAGCACTGTAGTAAGGCGTGCTTGCTGTGCTATGTTTTGCTGCCATATATTTCAGGCTGCGCGTGGTCAGTAAACACATTTTTATGCACTCGTTTCATTGCACTTGTCTTTCGTGACAACGCTCAAAACAAAGAATAACGGCATGAAAAAAGAGCTAAAATACGACATCATATCTGTACGTTTCTTGCGAAGATGCAGTCGATGCAGCTGTCACTTCAGGAGGTCGGTTGGAGTGGGCCGGTGAACATTGTGACGCAGAGAAGTTCATCCATGAACTCTCGTAACCACAGGGTTCGTTTGGCACCTCGCAAATGACGACGGGTGCGTCCAATCTGCCCGCGGCACTGGTTTTGGCTCAGATGTAGTGCAGAAAAGCCTGACCACGAAATTTTTCATCTCTGAGCGCCTCTTCTGTACCCTTGAGCTTCCTTCTCTGTCATACGTCATCAGTCATAAAATTCGCCAATTGGCTGGATGGAAACGACGTCACCATACCGAAGCATTCCTATTGGCTGAAAGAAAGTGGCGTCATCAGACCCGAAGTGACGTCACTTCCTGTAAAGACATCAACACTGCTAATGCTCTCGCATTGCCAACACAATGGAATTAGCTAGGAGTTCCTGCGAATATTTTGTGTTTCATGCAGCGTACATCCTGCCGCTCTGTCTCTTAGCCTCGTTCCTTAATTTTTTCTGTGTCCTGCTTCTCTGCCGTGAATTCATCGCTTATGTGTGTTGATCGCGAACAACTGAGGTTTCCCAAGCTGGTATGCCTCCAAGCAGGCAGACGCGTTACGGCGTTAGGCGATCTATTCAGAGCACCCACACGCTCCCGGAAGGTTGCGCCTCCAAAGCGTAAAGGTTCGAATTTAGAGTGGTCATAAAAATTATTTCGGTTTATTTTATTCGCAGGAATTTTCCATTGGTGTAGGCGGATTGATGGACAAAATATTGCTTGCTGACAGGGCGAGGTGAAAATATCCACGTTAACGTGCTGCTGCATTAGAATTGTAGAAGGGAGTTGCCTAGACAACGGTATAGAAGAAACGGGTTGAGTCTGGAAAATTTTTAAAGCGGATTTCGCTTTCTTCCGTAAAGTTAACAAACAATTCGGAGAAAGGTTTACATTGCAATACGAGGGAATGCTTCTAGCGAAAGCCAGAGCAAAATGCCGCTCGCCATGCCTCCGTTCCTTCTCAGGGACCGCGTCTTTATTGCTTGCCGAATGTACATCGCCAGATTATCGCAGCTGTACAGGTTGACTTCTGATTTAGTTCACAATGGTGTTTTATCGACGCGAGGGCACCGTCACAGCGCTGTCACTGTGCTCTGTACTAGTGCACTCAGTCGCACAACCGTGCTCTCAAACACAAGCATTAAGCCCGTTTCACATGCTGCGAATATCCCCGCGTCGGCAGACAGCCGTCGGTGCAGCCACAGGCGGCTTGCGGTCGGTTTCCGTCCGGTTGGAATTCATTGGCAGAGTGTGTGTGTTCGCTCTGCGACTGACCAATGGCGAGCATCATGACGTCCCGTCACTTGCGGTCACTGTTTATTCTAACGAAAACATAAGAAATGCCGATTTTTATTTAAAAGCACCCGTGATTATAACTACTTAGACACATTCTGTGCTGCTTTATTGTCACGTTTAATCAGGAGTTGCTTATGCAAACATAAGCAACCCTGCGTGTCGTTCCGACCGAATTCGCACGTGAAAGTACTGACTAAAAATCGCTTTGTGACATCAGAGGCTACAGCTAATTAGCAGTGTAGGGAGGTAAATTCGCAGCATGCCAAACGGGCCTTAGGCAGCAGCTACAGCTGGCGCAAGCACTGCACTGCATCGGAAGATCCAAGCCCATTTTGCGCAAACGAGAAAGTGTTAGACGCCTCAGGTCTGGCCTGCAGTCTTTAATATGAATTCATTGAGTTGTAACGCAGCAGGAACGCTGGGCGTTGTATCATTTTTGCCTCGATTCAAGTGCAGTCGTCTTTTTTTGTCGCCATGGCTTGCATTTCGCTTAGCGTGCACTATGCCGTTCGAACTGAACTTCTACTTTTATTTTCTTTGCAGGCAAAAGTTTCACCCTGACCATCACATTAAGCACCAATCCTCCCCAAGTGGCGACGTATGCCAAGGCTATCAAGGTCACCGTCGACGGACCCCGGGAGCCAAGACGTGAGTGCATAACAGTGAACGCTGCCGTCATAATTTTTGTTCACGCATGATTCCCAACTGCGGCGCAAATCAACAATGCGATAGCTACGCTAGCGGCGCACAAGATAAAAAATTCAAAATTCCAGATTGCTTCCCTTTGTGTTTTCGGTCTCGGTTTTACTTCGCGAAGGCGACGAAGCAGCTTATCGAAATAGAATCAACGGGTCGCCATCTTAATAATCACATGTCTTCTGTGTGTTTCAACTGCCAATGTTTTTGGAAATATACCTAACAATGTGATTGTTCCTTGTGGAGGTAGGCCCTTATCTCCAACTTTCCAAGAAATTCATTCCGATGCGCAGGCTAGCATAAGGGTATACTGCGCTCAGCAAGCTTCCCAACCCCGAAGTGCAGCTTACCCAACGACGTCACTGAGAAGCCCATTTTATTGTCTGACGGTAGAGAGCGCGAAAAGTCTATATCAGCGAAGCAAAAAAAAAAAGTTGTAATCGCTAGACGGGAGAAGTGCTTTTGTGACGTATGAATGCGAACGAGATATTGTTCAAAGATTTAAAGATATACAAACACAGCAAGCAAGAACAAAGAGATTGGGTCGAGAAGGCACATAACTGGACGAAAACTCAGCCGTGGAAAGTGAACCACAAGCTCTCCAGTGGGCCTAGTCCTCGCGTTCTTATCGCGGTCCACACCTGGGCGGACAGCATAGAGCAGACGGCTGGCATTCATGTTCCGCTGATAGCGCAAAAGCACCCTGCTGACGCAGAGATAAGCGGCGGTGGGCGGTGGACAATGTTTACCTGTGGCCATATAAAATACGTGAGAACCGTGATTTGTGGCTTTTAGCTGTGCATCGAACGTAGCACATCCCGGATATCGCGGTTTCTTGAACACTACAGGGTGATACCCCTGCGTAGGCGTGGAACATCTTTGCGGAGTCCACGCCTTCACTGCACCTGTCAAAAAATAAGAAATTGTTGGATGTGGAAGGTTCTGGTGAGCGGTTTACATCAAAACGACAGTGGATTCGTTGATATTTTTCGTAGTACACAAGCGTACTATTCCTTGATTGGTAATGCTGCGGTCTAAATTTGCGATTGAGGTGATTACTCTGAAATAAAGCGAACTGTAGAAATTGAAGCCTTTCAGCTGACGTTCTCGCTTACAGCCTCAGCGTTTCCTTTGGTGCTAGCGAACTGTCACTGCCGTCGAGGTAACGCATGAATAGCTCTAAAAGGTCTCGAAATATATTTGTAAACTCAGGTTTCATATATTCAGCTAAGGAAAGAACAATAACAGAGGTAACGATAACAGACTGAAAGTAGCGTAGATGAGAGAAGAAACTAGAATTCATGATATTTTAGCTTAAACTACGAGAACGACGGGCACTTGCGCAGGATGTGGAATGTGAATAATACATAACCTGATGGCTGATTCCTAGCAAAGGACTGTGTAGAAGGAGCAGGGGCGGATCTATGGGCACTCATAGAGTGAACTGTTTGTGGGAGGGGTGTCTTATTTGGACCATGTGTTTCTTGGACTTCCTTTTTGAAAAAACAGGTTTTAAAATGATATTCCTATGTAAAATTTCTCGTTTGGTAACCCCTTGCCCCCACCCCTGAAAAAAAAAATCCACCCTGAGCAGGTTACGTGAAAGTCATGTCTCGAGATGAGACTATGGGGAGAAATAGGCCGACAGCATTAGGTGCAGGACAAGCATAATCCAAAAGCCAATGGGAGCAGCTTCTGGCCAGCAGCGGGCGTGTCCGGGCTGCCGATGGCATGCAAAGAAAGTTGTTATCGAGGGCAAAATAATTCGCTGCAGTACAAGCAGAACGAAACTGCAAAACTGAAGAGAGAACTTCGAGCGCGTCGCTCTCTTTCTCATGCCGATGTTAGAGGCTCAAACGTTCCCTTCAGCATAGGTATTTCCTCCTGGCATTGATTGTGGTTGAAGGGGCAGATCGTTTTACGATGGCAACACGCATACAAACCAGCAGTGAGTGCTTCCATGAACTCGATACTGCGATTGAATCGATTGAATCGGGCAGGAATCACAGTGGCGCCCAGCGTCGAACAGGGGTCTCCAAGATAGCGGCAGGCTTCGGGGCCCTAAGATGCGCCCAAACGCGAGTCAGAAACCAGGCAGCGCTTATTTTTTCCTCTCACCTGTCGATAATATAAGTGCCGCAATGCTTTTCGCCGAACTTGTTAAGCGAATCAACCAGGGGGCACCGCACATTACCCTTCCTACTATACGTTTATTTGAGTTCGATAAGTTATACTTTAATCGACATTCCAGCTCAAACCAACTCGTCAAGGTCATACGAAGCTTACCGTATGCGTCTCTTCATGAAAGAACAGTGCACCGCCGATGACTCTAAAAAAAAAGATGTTTTCGTCAGAGGCTGTTGTGACAGAGAGCAATGTGAGTAACGAGCGAAACGGTGTATAACGCTAGCAGATTGTAAGCGGTGGTGAAAGTTTATATGCCGCTATTAAATTTACTCCACTAAGCTCACACTGAGCTTCAGTAACATATCAGTTGGTTCGATTCGATAACACCACGATCATGTCCGTTCTTTCTTCAGTAATACATAAATGAGAAACACAAGTTTCTGGACTCAGGACAACGGAGCGTATTTCAAGAATGTTGGCGAGAGTTAAAAATTCTTCATAAGGTTTGATATCTAAGCGGGAACGGTATTGGTAAGAAGAGTGGGAAGCACCTTGGTAGCATGGCACAGACAACTCTCGATCGGTAAGACAGAAGGCTGTAATTGACAGGCTCTAGTCGGCAGGGCGACTTAATATCAATATGCCGCGTAGATGATTAGGGGATACCTGCGTCGGTCAAGTTGCTGAGGGATACCTTTCATAAATTTAAACTGCGTCAAAAGAGCGAAGAAGAAAGATAGCAGGGACACAACAGAAGCGCTTCTTTCTTAGCCTATCATCTTTTGGTGGAGCTTCAATTTTCTCAAAACGGACCCACGCTGTCCTTTTCGTTTTCTTCAGCCAGAAAACATGTCAAATACACTGGACACCAGACCGGAGTAGATGGCACAACCCTTTGAGGACTCGCCCAGCCACAATCGCGTCCCTCACTCCACGGGCTCCCTGTTGTCAGGCCAGGTCTTTGCGGGCACTCCGAGGTTCGCGGTGAGAAGAAGACAGATAACGAGGACAAGGAGGGGGGGCTTCCTTGTTTATCGGTCTCAAGCCGCAGATCGGTACCGCAAGAACAAACACTGGCTGCCGCGACTTTGGGCAGACCTGGCAGAAAACTGGGCTATCTCCAATGCCCCCCCCCCCCTCCCTCCCCCCCAAGCAAAGCGCACGCGCGTCTTGACTAGAGCCTGTACAGATCGGCCACGGAGCTAGGGTCGATTACGCTATCTGTCTCCGTTGCTTTTTGAATATACGGGCTGCGCCGGACACTTCGCCCCAAGGACTGCTTTGGGGGGCGGAGTGTTTGCGTGTTGCCTAAGAGAGTTACTATGTAAGCCTGCGCCTTGGCGCGAGCCAAGGTCTGCCGTCGATCGAACACACATTTGGCGGCCGGTTTCCCCCGCACCGGTGGCTTGAGGTGCGCGCGCGTTCGAGATCTGTGGACTTAACCTTCGGTTTGCAGGCCCCGTTCTCGGGGTTGATAACGCGTGTTCCGCGGCTGCTCTGAAAAGAGGCGCCGTTTCTCCTCTAACGGCCTTATTTATCAACAACAACCGCTGTTACCGAGGGTGCACTGCTTCTTTCCTACAGGGGGCTAAAAAAGCTGCGCTATTTTCCACTAGAGTGCCCACTGTTCCTTAAGCGACCTACGTTGTATCGATCACGTTTCATCTGCGTTTTAGCAGTTGAAATGAGCCCCAGGGAGCTGCCGAATCTCTGAAATTCGATTCCCCGAGGATAACCTAATGAGCACAGAACTGTGACCTGCCGAACTGAATAAATAATTTATCAAATTTAAGTCACTTGTGGCACTATCAGGATCGTATCAGTTTATTCGTTTTTGTTTTGCTTTATTGTTCAATACTCCGAGAAAATCAAATATATTTGCAGCAGTACCTTCATGCTTGCCACAGTTATCTGCGAAAGTTGAAATCGCGTCCGGTCAAATTAGCGGAGAACAGCGCTCGCTATAGATTTAAAATGTGAGGTCTTTTTTTTTGCATAATTGCGTCGATCAACTATAGCCAACTGATAATGCATGGTTCTCAGTATGCATTACCGTGGCAGTAAAAGCGCTAAGGAATTTGGCCAGAAAAGCACTAACCACTGTCTTTGTTTGACGCTTAAATATTCTGCTGCGAGAATTCCACAGTAAAATAGCGCGGTGAGCTGTTCAGTTCACCACGCTGTATATTTAGGGTTTCCTAAAAAAAAACCGCCAGAGGTGATGTATTGCCGAGTTGATATTGGCAATTCACGGTTTGTGTTTTCTAAACCGTCTGGCATACGCAAGTATGTGCGCGCTTCGTGAAGAGCCCGAGTACACGTCAAGGTGTGGCAAGTGTCGTTGCGCCCGCTCAGGTGCAGTGCCACTCCCAAAACACTTGCTGTCTGTTGCTCGCAGCAGGACTTTTTCTGTCGAATGGAAACAGCTGGTATCACCCCTACTCAGCACTGGCCTCACTTCTGCCATTCCAAAATGGTACGTAAGCTAAGCGCTCAAAAAGTCATTGACTATTCTTGGAGAAATATTCAGTGCTCTTTCCGAACGTTTACGCCACCAATAACAATTACGAAATGGTAACCGGCATAGCGCCATTAAAAGCGTTTTCTTTTACTTCCTGAGGAAAACTTTCTATACAACTTCTAATAATGCGAGCTTTTTCTTGTTGCGATAGACGTACTGGGTGTTTTAGCGAAGCTTACCACTAGTTTATACAGGCTTTTTGAGGTATAAGGATGCCTTCTCTGACATGATAATACCAGTCTTAGGGGACAGAAGAGAATAGGTGAATCATGCTAACTAACAAGCTGTTTTACAGATTTCAAATAGCTAGCTTTTCAACTTTGCCTTTAGGCGTCTCTTTACACTTAGAGGTTTGGAGTTAGCCGTTAGTAATAGCCAGATCAATTATTAGAATTTATGAAACGCAGTTACCCTCAGCACTGTGGCTCAAAAAATTGCGGCCATTTTGTTACCCCTTTCGGAAATCGCGCGTCTTTTGCGCGTGAACAGCAACGCCCATCTGCGCACGTCACTTTATGGTGTAGGTGCCACGTGACCCCCTGTGCCCGCCCACGCTGCGATGCTCGCCGCTGTTCGCTGCTCCAGGGCAATGCTGAGGGCGCGACACAGACGCGCGGTTTTCGAAAGGCGCGCGACATGGCAAAATTTCTTGGGCCACAGCGCCTACGGTAACCGCGGTTCACCAGCTTCTGGCGTCCGCTTACAATGGCATTAATATGCCGCAGATGCCATTTTTAGACCACAAAAAGTGTTCTAGGAAATTTGTGGCAGAATTCGTTGCAACACCCAGTATATTATCAACTTGTATACAGAAAAACTAGGTCGTTCCACTATACAACAGGATTCGCAGCATGTGTTTTATCTAAAGCGAGGACTATGACGCAGGTTTAGAGATTCCTGTGAAATCTGTGAACCTGCTCATATCGAATGAACAAAGAGCGAGATGTTTGTTTGGATAGGTGCTAAAATGGGCGATATGAGTGTCCCTCGTGACATGGACACACGCTATTGCTAGCTGAAAAGTGTAAAACTCTCACGTCTCGATGCGTTACTTATGAAGCACCGTGCTTCACGAATTTCTTCACTGGCTCAGTGTTACAAGAGATCGGCCGATTCGTCCTACCGTGATGGTTACAGGTCTAGAGTCAAACATGCCGGCTGTAACGCCTGCTATAATATACGATCAGCGCGAATGAAGCAAGCACGAACAAAGTAGCTCTAGCAAAAAAAAGTTTGCGTTGGCAGGTGCCACTGTGGCCGCGCGTACGCGGATCACGTATCGGCATCAGAACGCGAATGCTGTACCAAGCGGAGGTTTCTTGAAGCGGACACTAACTAAACACACAAAATAAACCCTGTAAGTTTACTTACTAATCTTGGGATTCACTGTTACGGCTCTTTGGCCTGCACTGACTCGTGTTGTTGGGTAATAGTGATTTGTGCCGAGTTTTGGTCACGCCTGAAGAAGTCATAATTCACGAAAAAAAATGTCATACGTAATTATTACTCGCCCATTTGGCTCCCGGATAACATGTTGATGTAAAGTTGTAGTAGTAGTAGTAGTAGTAAGTGGTTTTATTAAAAATAATATATATAAAAAAGGGAGGAAAAGATTTTGTAGCCCCGCCATCTGCCATCGATACTGAAGCACCTGAGCTGGGGCAGCGAAAATAAAGGATAACAGGCAGAATGGAAAAATGAAATGAAAGAGGTGAAGGGACAGGAAGAAAGGATAGAGGGAGAGACAATGTGCATAAAAATATTTACGCAATAATAAATATATACAGGTTGCACGCGTGATATGTTCATGAAAAGGGGATAAAACACACACGCACAACACTATGTACACTACAGCTGGAGTGCGGCGTCCAGCTGTTAAATTTGTACCGAGCAGCTTTTAGGGACTAAACGCTTTTTTACCGAGACCTTGTGGT
Source organism: Amblyomma americanum (assembly GCA_030143305.2). NCBI lineage: Eukaryota > Metazoa > Arthropoda > Arachnida > Ixodida > Ixodidae > Amblyomma > Amblyomma americanum. The sequence goes on along the minus strand of JARKHS020011675.1, from coordinate 13,719 downwards.
CATTGTAAACTTGATACGTAGATTATACTGATATTCCACCTGTCATACCGCAATACGCCGACAGTGTGCGACAGCAACATATTTGTTCGCACAAACTGGTTAGACATTCTGTTGTCTCGAACGACTGATTAGGGTATATAAATTAAGACGAAAAATAGTTTTTGCTCTCTGACGCTTTGACCGGTTGCTTTAGCGTCGGCTACGTTTCGCACGCGCATATGTGAATCAGAAAAGAGGGACGCCGAGTTGAGTTGTGTGAAGCAAACCCCCTCCCTTCACCACACCCTCTATTTCCCCCCGCCTGCTTCCCGACATAAGTTCTTGTTCCGTGACGCGCTCCTTGCGCATCCTGTTTCGCATTTTACGAATAAAATGCTCGTTTTTCATTTAAACCAAGACTTTATTTTAACAACAGCCTTAGGCGTCAGCGTAGGCAATGCTCACGGTCTAAACAAAATCTAAGCTTTGCTGTAGCACATCGTTTCAGCCCACACCTCTACCTCTTTCGTGCTTCACCTTTGCGCTTATAGCCCTATACGATCTCTGGGGGTGCTAAAATGATGGCTGTATCGAAGTCGACTGTCTTTTGCGATGCAGCTGAACAGGTACGCGATTTTTTCTAGAAATGGCGTACTAGCACACAAACCACATTAATGCATCCATGCACTGTTAAAAGGCACACGGGTACCGCGGCTAATACACAGGCACAGGGATGTACACACGCTCACAGGCATGCGGGTACGTAAGGGTGCTTTTAGGCTTTCTGGACGACTGTCCAGTTGTTGAATCATGCATGCACCTAGTGTAGTGACAAAAGATTTGAACTTTCTCTTAACGGACACTTGCAAGTTGACGAGCGCGGCAGTGTTTAGCGTTTGCGCTGTCAGAATTTGAGAAGTAAATTAATAACTGCCAGGTGGCTGTCGCTCTAATAGGAGGCTTGCAGAAATTAGGAAGCATAGAAGCTAAACTTGGAGCAAGTATATGAGTCGAGGATAAGCGCGGGTCGCTCTGTCGTTGTTGGCTTTATGCTTGAATTCTACCACCTCAGAGGCTTTGTGCGTCATGTATTAATGATACTTACCCTGATTGTGTTCTCGTGGCATTATATGGCATGTGCTAGTATTCTGTTACTTCGCGAGCGGGTTTGCTGGAGGTTAGTCGCTTTAGAGGCATACCTTTTTAGTTTTAGAATGCACTAAGAAATAAATATACGATGACTCTCCTGCGGGCATACAAAAAAATTATTCCACTGGTAAAATGTGTAGAGAGGCCTTGAAAGACTGAAGGCCGTGAAAGGCCTCGATAAAGGTCCAATCATCTTCGTTATAACCGCGGTGACTAAAGCCTTAGAGCATATTTAGAAAAGTCGTTATTAGCTTTTTCTAGTGACTCGCGGCATTCTTTTAAGACTGCACGAACCACAAGCATGAGCAGCACTTTTCGAAGCAATTGATGCTTGTGGAACTGTAAGCAATCGGTATGTTTACCTGCAAAGCAATATGCATCTGTGTAAATGTAAATCAGTCGGTAAAGGTGTGTAAAGCTGTCTCGTCCATCGTATCGGTGTTTCAGTTAACATCGCACCCATGCTGGAGGCTATAATAATGTACGTAATGGCCACATTAAAGCACTTTTGAGGGCGATTTTTTTTTACGGCGCATGGTCCCAACATGCACACGCACAACCTACGTATGCATCGGCCCGAACCGCAACGTGCTGCCTCAAATTTGGTCCGTCCGCGATCAACTCATGCCTTGATGCAGCCGCGTTTCCCCTGCCCTGTAAGTCGTCAGTTCGTAAATTTTACCGCTTTGCAAAAACGGAAACACGCAAGTGTAGCATTTCTTTCATGCAATTACGCAACGATTCTCCGCTTCCCTTAGTAAATGTGAGGCGCGCAGATTCGGTAAAGACCGCGGCGCGAATGTTTCGCACTCCCACTAGAAAGCTCCGCGTGCGCCTCCTATATCCCCGCAGGGCTCTTACGTACGATCCAGCCTATACAAGCTTCGATTTGGCATCTCTTTATGCCTCTACTCCTTTAACGGCAGTCATTTCGTCTGTGAAAAAAAAAAAGAGTTTTACAAGAGAGTTGGCTGAAGGAGCCAACCAATATGTGCGCGTCCGACTTCGCTGCATTTACAAAACCTTTCTCTCTCTCTTCCGTTCATTCGTTCACGCAGGTCAGCAGCAACAGTTCCGCGCCTTCGCCAGCGCGTTCGGCCAGAGGCCTCCGTTCCTGGACCCCCTGCGCGAGTGGGATCACCTTCGGAGGAAGACAGCCGAGCAGTGGGCGCTGGACATACCGCGGAGGATACCCGGTGCCGGCTCGCATCACGGTCAGTCAGTCTGCGACGCATCGAGAAAGAATGATGACAACTTAACGCTATGCGGTGACACTTAGCACTTGCGGCCCCAAGGGTGCAATAAAACTGTACCCTTCCTCAACCTCAGTAACCGATATTTACCTGTCCGAATAAGAGAGCTTTTCTAATGCGTTACGCCAATACATGCTTCGCCTGCTTGCTTTGCCGGAGGTCTGCCAATATGCATGCTTTACGTAAAAAAGAAATAGAAACGCGAAAGTGATTTTTAAGCTACCGGGTGCTTATAGCGAGTTCATCAAGGGTACTATCGCAGTCGACGCAAAAATAACATGTTCGCAACCTTCAATTTGTTTCAAATTGTCGCGCGCCTCGTTAGAGACGTCCAAAGAGCGCTTCTGAACAATGAGAGGCAGGAAGCGAATATTCCAAGCTGATCAAGATGAAACACCAATGGCTTGCCAGGTTAAAAAAAAAAACAAGAGAAGTTAATAAACGCTAAATTTTATTTTTGACTTCGAGCTCGTTCAAGTAAAGAATGCGGTTGAAAAGCAACTCAAGCCTCAAATGTTTGTCCGCCAACCACGGATTTGGCTTGGTTTATGGTGGTTTAAGGACCCAAAGCGACTCAGGTATGAGGAACGCCGTAGTGAAGGAATCTGGATAATTTCGATCACTCTGGGTTCTTTAACGTGCACTGACATCGCACAGCACACGGGCCTCTAGAATTTCTCCTCCACCGAAATTCGACCCCCGCTGCCTGGATCAAACCTTTTGCGTCTTTCGGGTCAGCAGCCGAGCGCCGTAACAACCTCGACACGGTCGAGATGGTAATGTCTAAGTGAGGGCTAGTTGGTATATGAGCGAGATAGAGAAGAGTGCAGAAATGCGCACTGCAAAAACGGGTGTAGATAACATACAGCACTTAATTACAACCGTCCCCCCCCCCACACACACACACGCACACGCACACGCGCACACACACACACACACACACACACACACACACACACACACACACACACACACACACACACACACACACACACACACACACACACACACACACACACACACACACACACACACACACACACACACACACACACACACACACACACACACGCACGCAAACAAACACATGACGCACGAAAACATACGTTCAGTGTGTATAGAACAGTGCATTCAGCAGCAGTATCGCAGCGACAACAGCCGAAGGAAAAGGAAGAGATGGGACTGTTTTCAAACCAGTGCGGTTCTGGACACTGAGTAGATGCTTTTATTGCTGTGGGTGAATAGACGGTAGTTGCAAGTCGGCGCAGTGTGCCGTCTGTCCTGCTGCCAGTCCCCGTTTTCGCGCCGTTTTGCATTTCAGTCAAGAAGTTCCACATCGTTGAATCCGCTACTTTGTGCGTCAGCGAGCCGATCATTTCGCTAACGGATAAAGAATGTCAGTAGATTTTTTTTCCAGCTAACCCTGCTTTGTTTGTATGTATACTTTGGCCAGCGCATATATTCTGCGCGTAACGAAGGCGCTGTGTTTACAGAAAAGCGCTCGCCCTGGTCACTCTGGTCTACACATCGCCGTTTTCGCGCCAGTTACTTACAATAAGAAAGAATAGGGCAGCAGCAATGGCTGCCGTCCACATCACAGCTCTGTGTCCACCTTACGTTACGACTTAATTTCTAGAGGTTGGTCTCACGCATGATTTCTGTATTTTTATGAGAAATGTTTTCATTTATGCGTTCACGCGAAATCAGCATTTAAGATAATACAACCTGGCCCGAATAACCGCGCGCTGCTTCCAGCAGAAGCTCACCTAACCATCCTTAGTTGGCGAGCTTCCTTATCAAGTGCATTTTTTTGAAATCCGAACAAGGTACGGTTAGCACTGTTCTTCCAAAAGTTTGAATGAAATTTCATTTCTGTATAATGTTTAGGAATATGAAAACCGTCGATGGTGTAGATGGCCTAAAAAGATTTAACTGCCTAGTAATAACTGAGGAGACGAAATTTGGAAATGGCTAATGGTAAAAAACCTTAGAGAAGGTCAGATTGCCTTAGCGGCTAAGCTTGGCTGGGCAAGGCTCCTGAGGCTCCCAACCAAACAAATAAAAAGCCTCAGCCTTCTTCTCAGGAATGAGAAAGTGGCTGAAGTGTATCATGTAACAAAGCCAACCAGTGGTTCAAAAATTAGTTTTTCAAGTAGGCCTGTTTCTTTTAAAAAGTTAAAAAAAACGGAAGGTATGTTAACAATAGCATTATCATCTAAGAGCAATGCTGGGTGGAAAGGAATGCATTCATGGTAAAATTGAGTGAAATACTTTTTTCTTAGTTTTTCTAGTTTCACATATTAAAATAAAACGTGATTAGTCGTAAGTTCATCTCCGCATTCGCAAACAGGTTTGTCTTGATTTGTTAGCAGGAAGTTGTGCGTAAGGTGCCGGTGGCCTTTTCGGAGACGGCAGAGAATCACTTCCTTTTAATATTCTTGAACATTCTACAGAAAACCAATTCTATACCTTGAGCTTGGCGCATGATGGCCTTAGCTACCTATGTGCCATAAAACCCAACACAACACAACACAGCACAAATTTCGTTTCGTACTTATGAAAAAAAAAATCACTGAAACTTGTCGTTAGCGTCTTTCTACCTCTAGATGTAGCCAGTACGTTAAAGCTGATTGGAATAACAGGAAAAAAAATCACGTTTCAGTTAATAACCGTGTGCCAGCTATAAACGGCCTGCACATTATGATGCTTACGGAGCTTTGTCCCGGCAAATGTGGGAACAAAAGGCAATTCTTCGCGAATAATTTATGAGACGACGCCAAGCACAGAATTTAGATTAGAGCGCATCGGAGTTGTGCCGGCGGCAGCAGATAGCGTGCTTCCAGGAGCTGGTATACGCAGAAGGAAGGCGAACGAGATACGAGCGATAATAAAGCCAGAACAAACTACGAAAGAGCATCGGTCTGAACAAACATGAAAGAGCGAGAAATTCAATTTGGATGATAATTAGGCACTCTCTAAGAAAGGAACGGTCCTACTGTGGGATCTGCATAGGCCGCTAAAAAGAGGCCCCCCCCCCCCCCCCCCTCTTCTCGGCGAGGTATCGAAGTCCGCTGCAACAATAGATGGTAAAGCACGACGAGCAACAAAAAAAAAACGAAAAAAAGCCACCCACTCCGTTTTCCGTGACGATCATGCATAGCAATCAGTCAGACGATTGAGCGGGATACTTTTCAGCCAAGCTCGTCAAACCTTGCGTGTTTGCCAGAGTAAGGCGCAAAGCCCGGCACATACAACCGCGAACAAAGATATCGGGAACAGTTTATATATATAGTAATCTTTGAAGTCGCATGCCATGCCAGACGCGCATCGTTTGATCATCCTGGCTGATCATTTTAAATAGAAAAACTAGAAGAAAAGGCACAGCCTGCCTCTAAATTGTTCTTCGAATGCATAGTATCCTTAGATGCCCGCGTGTAAACTGCTTAGAAATTAAATGCGACAATCAGACCTCCGCATGACTCGGTGCTTCTAGACAGAGCCTCAAAAGACATCCCAACGTATCCGAAATGCGCCGCCACAAGTATTGGCGAAATAGCAAGCCTGCTCTCAATTTTAAAAACAAAGACATCGAGAGGCCACAGTGTCATTCGGAGGCGGTACATGCAAGCCTGTTAGAGACAATTACGCAGTAATGCACATGGCGGCGGACCATATACTGTTCTTGAGGAGGCACTGGGGGCGATTTCACGCATCGACAAATCTTTTCTTTTTCTTTCGCCAGTAAATTACCTCAGAAGCTTCGCTCACGTGAATGCGACAGGAGCGGGTATATACGTTACATATAGTAAGGCGTCAAGCTGAGCAAGGTCAGCCCAACTCGACGACTGCGAGTTTACGTGCACTAGATATCGAATAGACATGACCGGTGCGACAGCAGCGACGCTCAGTGTTCGAACAATGAAGTGCAGGCGCAGAAAGGCCGCATCAAAGTAAAAAGCAGGCTCTCTCTGAATCCGCTAATCCGACTCCCTCACCCGACCGCATTTGCAGGTACTTCGCAGAGCGGGTCAGGCAGTGCCTACACCCTGCAGGAGTTGACTCGCTTCGTCACCCGCTTTAATCGATCCCGATAGCGCTTACATAAACCCGACTACTGTTGTTTTTTTCAGACAAACCAGCTCGTTCGACTTAGTCGAGTTCATGTAAACGCTGCTTGTGAGCCCGTTTGCTCTTCCCGCTCGTTAAGTGCCACAGGACATGGTCAAAATGGGATGCAAGACATGATTATGTCATGCGAGATAGCTAACACAAGCGCCTATTGGGTATCAAAGAAGGGCTTTGTATATTTCGGCGTTCACTAAACAAATTACAGCGGTGCAGGCTGCAGCATACATAGTTCATGTCTTACAGAAGTTTGTGCCTTCTTACACCATTTAGTTTGCAACGTAGAGGCCGTAATCGAAACACGCTTTAGTGCCCCGGCAATAATCGCGGGGCACCTGACCAAGGGGCGCACTTCTCGCGCACACCTGTACTACACAGCGCACCCGTGTAATACAAGAGCTCAACCTTGCGCGACTCCAGAGCGGCCGGGGATAATCGTGCAATCCGTTTGCCTTTACGGCCCATTCGTCAAGACCGCTGCGGAGATCCCCGCCGTCTAAACACCGAGCGTAAACAAACACTGCTTCTCGAGACACACACCGCAGCAGCGCATGGTCTGGAGAGGGACTCACGCCGGGGAGATGTACGCCGGAGCGAAGGGACGTCTCGGAGTAATAACCTTATCCTCGGACAACAGGCGTCGCGGACATCGGCGGCAGCCGCCGTCACCGCCCTGAGGGATGGGGAGTAGGGAAAAGGGGGGAGTTACGAGGAGAGGAGCTCCGGGTCAACAGGGTTTCCTTGGACCCCGCGCAATCCCTGGTGCAAACAGCGGGCATGATTCGCCTCTTGACGCTTAGTCAATACACGGAACGGCCTCCTCTCCCCCCCCCCCCGGTTATGGCTGCGGGGCCCCCGTCGCGGGTCAGGAAGCGGCTCCTATATTGGTCCCGATCACAGCCGCGAGAATGAACTGTTTCGGACTTGTGTACGCGGCCGCGTTACGGCGAGAGAAAAAAAGAATTTCGAGCGAAACGCGGAAAGAGTATCGGTGAACTAATCGTTATGTCCCCCGCTAGATCTCTCTATCTCTCTCTCTCTAGGGCCGCTCGCGGCAGTCGACGAGGACGGCGGAGACTTACGAGTGGCTGTGACATAAACGGGAAAGTCTCGTGAGCGAGTTTGAATTGCGGCGATTGACTTTAAAATTCTGACTAATCTTTCAAAAACAGGGGAAAAAGTAGTTAATATGGTAGTAACCTGAAGATATTATTGCCTCCTCATCGAAAGCCAAATGACACGTCACAGAACATTGTCGAAGGCGCACGGCGATATTTCCTTGCAGAACCCTTACCTTGAGGTCAGTAAAGAACATATCTATCTCTTCACGCATTTTAGCTCTAGACGCGATAAAAAGGGGCTATGCTCAGCGCGGCGATGATTGCAGCTCGGGAGGCGTGCATTGTGCCAGCAAAAGCGGAGGATAGCCCCTTCTGTCACAGTGTACACATATGTGTCCATAACATGTATTGGGTCGATTTGTTTACTACTGCGATATAATGTGTCGCGAATGGTTCAGTGTGGAAGGCCAACAAGGTCAGTCTGGTCCAACAAAGCAAATGCGTGGCTTGAGTATGAATAACGGTGAGGGCATACCTCTCAGAAATTTGATCTCTTAAAGAGAATACACAGTTACTATGCTTTTATCAAGAAGTCATCAGAAACTAAAAAAAAGTTTTTGCAAGCAGTGTCCTGAGCAGTCACGGCTGAACCACTACCGTGCGGTATTCCAGAAAGTAACGGGAAAACAAAGGCGGGGCAGCCTTCAAAAAGATCAGGAATGGCTCACCGAGTATTCCTCTGTCTCCGTGTCTGTACAGAGCTGGCCCAAGCGGCGCTTCAGCAACTGTCGGCGGCCGACGCCCACTGGGGCGCGGCGTACCCACACTACAACCCGTACCTGGCGCCGGCCACAGGCACCGGCGGCTTCAGCACGGCGCCCGTGCCTGTGAGCTACTCTCTGGACGCCAGCGCCGCGGCGGCTACCTCGCTCGCTGCCAACGTCACCTCCCTGGCCGCGGTGGCCGCCACCGACAGCGCCACGGGACTCTCGCTGCACAACTGTGAGTATAATTTGCGCTGCTTATACGCCACCGAGCAGCCGCGAGTCTCTGAGCAAACGCCGTGGAGGACATGCGCTGCTCATTCCCACCTGCGGAAGGCGGTAGTGCAGGCGTTATCACGACTCGCGAATGCAAATGACGCTGTACTGGACTTTATTTAGTCGCTGCAGTATGAAGCTCGGTACCGCGGATACCGGGCACCACGGATACCGGGCACCGCGGTTACCGGGAACCGGGATATCAGGCACCGCGGATACCAGGCACACAAAAGTAGCACACCTTGGAATAGCTTTACCGCTATATCACTACCCTTGCCGTCACTTTCTAGTTCATCACCTTAGCTGAGGCGTGCAGCAGAACAGCGGTATGATCATGTTGCCTCTAAACGGGCCTGTGGAAAACAAGTGACGATGGGTTTTTGTGACCGCTACGGAACCTAAAATTCTCTTAGGGCCTGTTGATTCTTCGTAAAATGATTTCACTGCGGAATTTCTCAGCATTCAGTGGCACGCCTAAACTACAGTCATTTAACATACTTTTTCAAAATTTCCAATCATTTACATGGTGTTTACCAATTATCATTGACAAGAACCAAGGTTCGAAAATGCGCTCAGAAAGTCAGCCAAGCACTTCATCTGTAAAAAAAAAATGTGCCCTTCTTTGCCTCAACTTGGCGTTTTCTTGCACTTGTCCTTCGCAGCTCTCCTGGACAGCAGCCACTCTCCCGCCAGCCTCGCCTCCTGTCCCGTGGACTCGATCGGCGGCCACACGGGGTCCGCCGCCCTGCCTTCCACGCTGCTGGGCACAGCCTCGACGCCTTCGTCCGACTCGCCACTCTCCAGCACGCGCTCGCTCACGCTCGACGTCAACGCCCTGTCCGCAGGCAGCAACGGCCTGCAGAACCAGCAGACCGACTCCCTGCTCACGCCGCCTCGCGTCACCAAGTCGCCGCCCTCCCTGCTGCTGGGCAGCAACGGCACTGGCGGAGGCGGCAGTTCGAGCTCGTCGCCTTCCTCTTCGAGCCTCGACTTCCTGCCCAACCCGGCCAACTACGGCGGGTTCTTGCCCGCGCACTCGTACTACGGCAGCAACGGGGCGTCCACGGGAACGTCGACGACCACGACCCAGCCGCACACGACCACTGGCGTCTACCTGAGCCCGCCGGTGGTGCCACCATCGCTGCTATACCCGCAGCTGTACGGGTCCATGTCCCACCCGTCCTTCCAGTTCCTGGGCAACGACCTCAAGTGCGTGATGGACGCGGCAGGATTCGGGACGACGCAGCAACAACAGCAGCAGCAGCAGCAGCGGCAAGACACGCTCCTTCAGGCGGACGCGACCGGCATCAGGACGCAGCAGCACCACCATCAGCAACAACAGCAGCAGCAGTCGTTGTCGCAGCAACAGCAGCCGCAGCATGCCACGGATGACGTCGTGTCGCAGACCCCGTCGCTCGCTGGTTCCGTCCTGGACTCGTTACGAACGCCGGCCGATCACCACAGTGTCTGGAGGCCTTACTGAGCATCCGGATTCCTCCGCTGTGTTGTCCGTAGGGTGTGCATGGCAGCGCGCCTTGCTTGTTATTTATTCTGAAACTGCGTGACGCGGCTGCAGCTGCGTTAGGCGACGAGCGACTGTGACCTCGGCAGACAAAGACAGGACCATCTGTCGACGCTGTGTCGTGATCGCTAATGGTGCGAGAAACTACGAACTATACTATGTCGCACTTGATCACGTGAACGAAACTGAACCGTCTCAAAAGAAGCAGCTCGCGCTCATCTGAGGTCAGAACGGGATTTCTTCGCTCATGACTCTTCTCGATTAGACCTCGTCGTCGTGAGCAGTGCGTAAAAAAGTGCAAGGTGCAAAGTGTTCCAGAGGTTCTCAAACCTTGGCCAAAGAATGCTAAGTCGTGTCCGCAGACATCCGCGTCTGGCTTGATGTGGGAAAAAAATAAGAAATAAGTATCCGCGTATCGTTGTCTTCGACGTCGTGATCAGTGCGTAAAAAAGTGCAAGGTGCAAAGTGTTCCAGAGGTTCTCAAACCTTGGCCAAAGAATGCTAAGTCGTGTCCGTGGACATCAGCGTCTGCCGGGATGTGGGAAAAGAATAAGAACTAAGTATCCGCGTATCGTTGTCTTCGACCGTCCGTGCCACCGATCCAAGATCATGATCCATCTAGATGTTTTATCAGCAGTAACCCTCAACTCCTCATCCCGAAGATGGTGTCTCCCTCTCGTGGCATCTAAAGAAATGGGCAAGTGTTTCCTCATTTCCGATGTACACGAGGCACCTCTGCATTTGATGTACTAATGTAGTAAAAAGTTAGTCCCATAGCCTCTACAGACCCCTTGTCCCTCTACAGGGACATTGGTTCTCAGATCCTGACGAGAAACTCAGTTTATGTATAACATAGACCTAGTGTCCCCCTCGGAGGACAAGCGTTGTGGCGCCACCTGTGAAAAGCGCAGAGAGATATCTCGCTCCGTGAAGAGGACAACATGGCGGGAATAAACACGAGAATGTTTTACATGCGACGGAGAGATAAGACGCATTTTGCCATTGAAAACTGTTTTGATTGGAACCGTATTCGATATGTCTAGAATCGCAATGGCTTAAAGGACATTTTAGTGCAGTTCATTGCGAAAAAAAACCTAGTTTTCTCCCACCAGCGGTATAATAAAAGAAATGTCCCTGCACGGGGACATTGGGTCCCAGTCCTGCCAGTTCTTGGTTGGTTCCGGGTGATGAAACGTTTTTTGTTCAACGTACGCAGCTTATAAATGAAAAAAACTTTTGTTTGTTTAGGCCCTGCCTATTAGCAAGGCCTAAGAGATTTTGAGGTCAATTTGTGACCGTAATAACTCTGATATATCTGACTCTGAAAGTGAAGAAGAGGATAATGATGCATACGGCTGTAATACTGAGGAATACACTGATGCCTCATCTCGCAGTGACAGTGAAGAACCAACCCCTCAAGCTTTACATCGACGTGTTTTGTGGAGGGCAGCGAGTTCAGCTCCGGAGAATGATGACCCAGATCTAGAAACCTGGACATGCAGCTCATTTGTTGATTATGAATAATAAACACTTGGTTCTTTCAAGTTATGACTGGCGTGAAATTCTGACAGCGTTTGGGGATGTCTACAAGAGCAAGGGAATATCCTGAACTGCCTAAGAAATACACACATAGGAACCCAAGTGTCCCTGTAGGGGGACATGCATTTTCAGCCTAGTCGAAATTGCGATCACTGAAGTTTATATATAGTTTGGCTTGGTTTAAGGAGGTTTAACGTCCCAAAGCGACTCGGGCTATGAGAGACGCCGTAGTGAAGGGCTCCGAAACTTCGACCACCTGGGGTTCTTTAACGTGCACTGACATTGCGCAGTACACGGGCCTCTAGAATTTCGCCTCCATCGAAATTCGACCGCCGCGGCCGGGATCAAACCCGCGTCTTTCGGGCCAGCAGCCGAGCGCCATAACCACTCAGCCACCGCGACGGCTTAAGTTTGTATATGATCTGACGTTCAAAATAGAAAGCATCATAACCTATGTGAAATAAACATTTTCGCTCGGGTGTTTGTTCTCAGGTCTGATGAGAATAGCTTGACATCGCAGGAAACCATTCTCCTCATCATAAGCTCCGCCCATTCCTACGTTTAACAGAAAGCGAAAGGCCCATGACGTCATTATTAATAAAATGTAAAATAATGGTATAGTACGTAAATGTTCACCTAAAATCGCGGAACCTTGTCTCTGACTCCATCACGGCGGCAATACTGACAAGCAATAAAACAGTTCATGGCTGTTCCAGCTGTGTGTTCCTGCCTCCTTTTATTTTTGTTTACTTTCCAGGGTTGTTCTCTGTCGTATATGTGCTGTGGAAACTTGCCTGATTGGCGTCAAGATAATATAGAGCTTAGATTCCTCCTGGTGGTCCTTAGAAAAACTAAAGCAGTCTGATGCATTAATCTAACAGCTAAGTGCTCGTTATGCTTTACTGGCAGAAGCCCATGCGCAAAATATCAGACCGGGCGCATGCTCCCACCTCCTCTCTCACACAAACAGAAACCTGCATCAGTTACTGTCATTTATCCTTTCTGTTTTTCAGTTCTTATCTTTTTCCACTTTATTTTTCGCTAGATAGTGTGAACACTGACGTAAACGGCTGAAGGTTAACCTTTCATTTTCAATCATGTGCACAAAAATGGCTGTCAGGGATAAACTGACAGGTTTACGTACTAGCCAAAATGTACTGACAAGGCGTCGCGCAGTTAGTCATGTGCTGCTTAACACAGATCCATGACGTGACTTCCATGATCCATGACGCGTCTGATCCATGACCATGATCCAGATCCATGACGCGTCTGAGACCTAGCTATAACATACTCATTTATTTTTCTTTCAGTAACTTGACAGACATTTCTAGTGCGGGATATTAGAGAGTTTTAGTTTCACGTACGTAGAGGCTTCACGTACGTAGAGCTCTTACGGGTGACCAGTGCGCATGCGCAGAACGCAAAGGGTATGAGCGAGTCTCACGTACGTACGTGAGATTCGGATTTTTACGTTGCGGTCTTTGCGTTGCTTGCGTACGTAGGGTTGACAAACATGGCGGCACCCTGCCCGCCGCTTCACGGCGATAACAGCTTCGTCGCTAATCCCTCGAGGCGATATGGTGTTCTAAACTGCTGTATTCGCCTTCGATTTGCCCATTCTTACCCTCGGATAAGGTTTCAAGCGACAAATAGCTTTTGTTTTTCAGACAGAAGGGCGATTTTTCAGCTGCTAAGCCTGACGAAGTAGCGTTGGTCGTCGTCATAGCAACGGTCTCGCTATGAATGGCTTCGCTTAATGACTTGTCTTGGATGATTTTGGCTACAACCAGTGTCTGTGTTTCTTAGTAGATGGCGCTAGGCGTAACGCGCGGCGTGTTTCGCGTACGTGTAACTATAAGGGTTTCAAACCACCTGCGTGCAGGCTACGTAGACTTCTCACGTTTGCGTACGTGAACCCTCTACGTACGTGAAACTAAAACTCTCTATTGTGCGGTCCGCATTATCCAAAAGTTAATGCTCGTAACATTAGGCAATATTGCTCCTCAGATCGTACAGCTGAACCTACCTTAGGTATGACAAAATACCTGCTT
>JARKHS020011674.1:0-18068 GCA_030143305.2 Amblyomma americanum | reverse complement strand
AATGCATTCATGGTAAAATTGAGTGAAGTACTTTTTTCTTAGTTTTTCTAGTTTCACACATTAAAATAAAATGTGATTAATCGTAAGTTCATCTCCGCATTCGCAAACAGGTTTGTCTTGATTTGTTAGCAGGAAGTTGTGCGTAAGGTGCCGGTGGCCTTTTCGGAGACGGCAGAGAATCACTTCCTTTTAATATTCTTGAACATTCTACAGAAAACCAATTCTATACCTTGAGCTTGGCGCATGATGGCCTTAGCTGCCTATGTGCCATAAAACCCAACACAACACAACACAGCACAAATTTCGTTTCGTACTTATGAAAAAAAAAATGCACTGAAACTTGTCGTTAGCGTCTTTCTACCTCAAGATGTAGCCAGTACGTTAAAGCTGATTGGAATAACAGGAAAAAAAATCACGTTTCAGTTAATAACCGTGTGCCCGCTATAAACGGCCTGCACATTATGATGCTTACGGAGCTTTGTCCCGGCAAATGTGGGAACAAAAGGCAATCCTTCGCGAATAATTTATGAGACGACGCCAAGCACAGAATTTAGATTAGAGCGCATCGGAGTTGTGCCGGCAGCAGATAGCGTGCTTCCAGGAGTTGGTATACGCAGAAGGAAGGCGAACGAGATACGAGCGATAATAAAGCCAGAACAAACTACGAAAGAGCATCGGTCTGAACAAACATGAAAGAGCGAGAAATTCAATTTGGATGATAATTAGGCACTCTCTAAGAAAGGAACGGTCCTACTGTGGGATCTGCATAGGCCGCTAAAAAGAGCCCCCCCCCCCCCCCCCCTCTCTCGGCGAGGTATCAAAGTCCGCTGCAACAATAGAAGGTAAAGCACGACGAGCAACAAAAAAAAAACGAAAAAAGCCACCCACTCCGTTTTCCGTGACGATCATGCATAGCAATCAGTCAGACGATTGAGCGGGATACTTTTCAGCCAAGCTCGTCAAACCTTGCGTGTTTGCCAGAGTAAGGCGCAAAGCCCGGCACATACAACCGCGAACAAAGATATCGGGAACAGTTTATATATATAGTAATCTTTGAAGTCGCATGCCATGCCAGACGCGCATCGTTTGATCATCCTGGCTGATCATTTGAAATAGAAAGACTAGAAGAAAAGGCACAGCCTGCCTCTAAATTGTTCTTCGAATGCATAGTATCCTTAGATGCCCGCGTGTAAACTGCTTGGAAATTAAATGCGACAATCAGACCTCCGCATGACTCGGTGCTTCTAGACAGAGCCTCAAAAGACATCCCAACGTATCCGAAATGCGCCGCCACAAGTATTGGCGAAATAGCAAGCCTGCTCTCAATTTTAAAAACAAAGACATCGAGAGGCCACAGTGTCATTCGGAGGCGGTACATGCAAGCCTGTTAGAGACAATTACGCAGTAATGCACATGGCGGCGGACCATATACTGTTCTTGAAGAGGCACTGGGGGCGATTTCACGCATCGACAAATCTTTTCTTTTTCTTTCGCCAGTAAATTACCTCAGAAGCTTCGCTCACGTGAATGCGACAGGAGCGGGTATATACGTTACATATAGTAAGGCGTCAAGCTGAGCAAGGTCAGCCCGACTCGACGACTGCGAGTTTACGTGAACTAGATATCGAATAGACATGACCGGTGCGACAGCAGCGACGCTCAGTGTTCGAACAATGAAGTGCAGGCGCAGAAAGGCCGCATCAAAGTAAAAAGCAGGCTCTCTCTGAATCCGCTAATCCGACTCCCTCACCCGACCGCATTTGCAGGTACTTCGCAGAGCGGGTCAGGCAGTGCCTACACCCTGCAGGAGTTGACTCGCTTCGTCACCCGCTTTAATCGATCCCGATAGCGCTTACATAAACCCGACTACTGTTGTTTTTTTCAGACAAACCAGCTCGTTCGACTTAGTCGAGTTCATGTAAACGCCGCTTGTGAGCCCGTTTGCTCTTCCCGCTCGTTAAGTGCCACAGGACATGGTCAAAATGGGATGCAAGACATGATTATGTCATGCGAGATAGCTAACACAAGCGCCTATCGGGTATCATAGAAGGGTTTTGTATATTTCGGCGTTCACTAAACAAATTACAGCGGTGCAGGCTGCAGCATACATAGTTCATGTCTTACAGAAGTTTGTGCCTTCTTACACCATTTAGTTTGCAACGTAGAGGCCGTAATCGAAACACGCTTTAGTGCCCCGGCAATAATCGCGGGGCACCTGACCAAGCGGCGCACTTCTCGCGCACACCTGTACTACACAGCGCACCCGTGTAATACAAGAGCTCAACCTTGCGCGACTCCAGAGCGGCCGGGGATAATCGTGCAATCCGTTTGCCTTTACGGCCCATTCGTCAAGACCGCTGCGGAGATCCCCGCCGTCTAAACACCGAGCGTAAACAAACACTGCTTCTCGAGACACACACCGCAGCAGCGCATGGTCTGGAGAGGGACTCACGCCGGGGAGATGTACGCCGGAGCGAAGGGACGTCTCGGAGTAATAACCTTATCCTCGGACAACAGGCGTCGCGGACATCGGCGGCAGCCGCCGTCACCGCCCTGAGGGATGGGGAGTAGGGAAAAGGGGGGAGTTACGAGGAGAGGAGCTCCGGGTCAACAGGGTTTCCTTGGACCCCGCGCAATCCTCGGTGCAAACAGCGGGCATGATTCGCCTCTTGACGCTTAGTCAATACACGGAACGGCCTCCTCTCTCCCTCCCCAGGTTATGGCTGCGGGGCTGCCTTTTGGGTGCCCCGTCGCGGGTCAGGAAGCGGCTCCTATATTGGTCCCGATCACAGCCGCGAGAATGAACTGTTTCGGACTTGTGTACGCGGCCGCGTTACGGCGAGAGAAAAAAAGAATTTCGAGCGAAACGCGGAAAGAGTATCGGTGAACTAATCGTTATGTCCCCCGCTAGATCTCTCTATCTCTCTCTCTCTAGGGCCGCTCGCGGCAGTCGACGAGGACGGCGGAGACTTACGAGTGGCTGTGACACAACCGGGAAAGTCTCGTGAGCGAGTTTGAATTGCGGCGATTGACTTTAAAATTCTGACTAATCTTTCAAAAGCAGGGGAAAAAGTAGTTAATATGGTAGTAACCTGAAGATATTATTGCCTCCTCATCGAAAGCCAAATGACACGTCACAGAACATTGTCGAAGGCGCACGGCGATATTTCCTTGCAGAACCCTTACCTTGAGGTCAGTAAAGAACATATCTATCTCTTCACGCATTTTAGCTCTAGACGCGATAAAAAGGGGCTATGCTCAGCGCGGCGATGATTGCAGCTCGGGAGGCGTGCATTGTGCCAGCAAAAGCGGAGGATAGCCCCTTCTGTCACAGTGTACACATATGTGTCCATAACATGTATTGGGTCGATTTGTTTACTACTGCGATATAATGTGTCGCGAATGGTTCAGTGTGGAAGGCCAACAAGGTCAGTCTGGTCCAACAAAGCAAATGCGTGGCTTGAGTATGAATAACGGTGAGGGCATACCTCTCAGAAATTTGATCTCTTAAAGTGAATACACAGTTACTATGCTTTTATCAAGAAGTCATCAGAAACTAAAAAAAAAGTTTTTGCAAGCAGTGTCCTGAGCAGTCACGGCTGAACCACTACCGTGCGGTATTCCAGAAAGTAACGGGAAAACAAAGGCGGGGCAGCCTTCAAAAAGATCAGGAATGGCTCACCGAGTATTCCTCTGTCTCCGTGTCTGTACAGAGCTGGCCCAAGCGGCGCTTCAGCAACTGTCGGCGGCCGACGCCCACTGGGGCGCGGCGTACCCACACTACAACCCGTACCTGGCGCCGGCCACAGGCACCGGCGGCTTCAGCACGGCGCCCGTGCCTGTGAGCTACTCTCTGGACGCCAGCGCCGCGGCGGCTACCTCGCTCGCTGCCAACGTCACCTCCCTGGCCGCGGTGGCCGCCACCGACAGCGCCACGGGACTCTCGCTGCACAACTGTGAGTATAATTTGCGCTGCTTATACGCCACCGAGCAGCCGCGAGTCTCTGAGCAAACGCCGTGCAGGACATGCGCTGCTCATTCCCACCTGCGGAAGGCGGTAGTGCAGGCGTTATCACGACTCGCGAATACAAATGACGCTGTACTGGACTTTATTTAGTTGCTGCAGTATGAAGCTCGGTACCGCGGATACCGGGCACCACGGATACCGGGCACCGCGGTTACCGGGAACCGGGATATCAGGCACCGCGGATACCAGGCACACAAAAGTAGCACACCTTGGAATAGCTTTACCGCTATATCACTACCCTTGCCGTCACTTTCTAGTTCATCACCTTAGCTGGGGCGTGCAGCAGAACAGCGGTATGATCATGTTGCCTCTAAACGGGCCTGTGGAAAACAAGTGACGATGGGTTTTTGTGACCGCTACGGAACCTAAAATTCTCTTAGGACCTGTTGATTCTTCGTAAAATGATTTCACTGCGGAATTTCTCAGCATTCAGTGGCACGCCTAAACTACAGTCATTTAACATATTTTTCAAAATTTCCAATCATTTACATGGTGTTTACCAATTATCATTGACAAGAACCAAGGTTCGAAAATGCGCTCAGAAAGTCAGCCAAGCACTTCATCTGTAAAAAAAATGTGCCCTTCTTTGCCTCAACTTGGCGTTTTCTTGCACTTGTCCTTCGCAGCTCTCCTGGACAGCAGCCACTCTCCCGCCAGCCTCGCCTCCTGTCCCGTGGACTCGATCGGCGGCCACGCGGGGTCCGCCGCCCTGCCTTCCACGCTGCTGGGCACAGCCTCGACGCCTTCGTCCGACTCGCCACTCTCCAGCACGCGCTCGCTCACGCTCGACGTCAACGCCCTGTCCGCAGGCAGCAACGGCCTGCAGAACCAGCAGACCGACTCCCTGCTCACGCCGCCTCGCGTCACCAAGTCGCCGCCCTCGCTGCTGCTGGGCAGCAACGGCACTGGCGGAGGCGGCAGTTCGAGCTCGTCGCCTTCCTCTTCGAGCCTCGACTTCCTGCCCAACCCGGCCAACTACGGCGGGTTCTTGCCCGCGCACTCGTACTACGGCAGCAACGGGGCGTCCACGGGAACGTCGACGACCACGACCCAGCCGCACACGACCACTGGCGTCTACCTGAGCCCGCCGGTGGTGCCACCGTCGCTGCTATACCCGCAGCTGTACGGGTCCATGTCCCACCCGTCCTTCCAGTTCCTGGGCAACGACCTCAAGTGCGTGATGGACGCGGCAGGATTCGGGACGACGCAGCAACAACAGCAGCAGCAGCAGCAGCGGCAAGACACGCTCCTTCAGGCGGACGCGACCGGCATCAGGACGCAGCAGCACCACCATCAGCAACAACAGCAGCAGCAGTCGTTGTCGCAGCAACAGCAGCCGCAGCATGCCACGGATGACGTCGTGTCGCAGACCCCGTCGCTCGCTGGTTCCGTCCTGGACTCGTTACGAACGCCGGCCGATCACCACAGTGTCTGGAGGCCTTACTGAGCATCCAGATTCCTCCGCTGTGTTGTCCGTAGGGTGTGCATGGCAGCGCGCCTTGCTTGTTATTTATTCTGAAACTGCGTGACGCGGCTGCAGCTGCGTTAGGCGACGAGCGACTGTGACCTCGGCAGACAAAGACAGGACCATCTGTCGACGCTGTGTCGTGATCGCTAATGGTGCGAGAAACTACGAACTATACGATGTCGCACTTGATCACGTGAACGAAACTGAACCGTCTCAAAAGAAGCAGCTCGCGCTCATCTGAGGTCAGAACGGGATTTCTTCGCTCATGACTCTTCTCGATTAGACCTCGTCGTCGTGAGCAGTGCGTAAAAAAGTGCAAGGTGCAAAGTGTTCCAGAGGTTCTCAAACCTTGGCCAAAGAATGCTAAGTCGTGTCCGCAGACATCCGCGTCTGGCGGGATGTGGGAAAAAAATAAGAAATAAGTATCCGCGTATCGTTGTCTTCGACGTCGTGAGCAGTGCGTAAAAAAGTGCAAGGTGCAAAGTGGTCCAGAGGTTCTCAAACCTTGGCCAAAGAATGCTAAGTCGTGTCCGCGGACATCCGCGTCTGGCGGGATGTGGGAAAAGAATAAGAAATAAGTATCCGCGTATCGTTGTCTTCGACCGTCCGTGCCACCGATCCAAGATCATGATCCATCTAGATGTTTTATCAGCAGTAACCCTCAACTCCTCATCCCGAAGATGGTGTCTCCCTCTCGTGGCATCTAAAGAAATGGGCAAGTGTTTCCTCATTTCCGATGTACACGAGGCACCTCTGCATTTGATGTACTAATGTAGTAAAAAGTTAGTCCCATAGCCTCTACAGACCCCTTGTCCCTCTACAGGGACATTGGTTCTCAGATCCTGACGAGAAACTCAGTTTATGTATAACATAGACCTAGTGTCCCCCTCGGAGGACAAGCGTTGTGGCGCCACCTGTGAACAGCGCAGAGAGATATCTCGCTCCGTGAAGAAGACAACATGGCGGGAATAAACACGAGAATGTTTTACATGCGACGGAGAGATAAGACGCATTTTGCCATTGAAAACTGTTTTGATTGGAACCGTATTCGATATGTCTAGAATCGCAATGGCTTAAAGGACATTTTAGTGCAGTTCATTGCGAAAAAAAACCTAGTTTTCTCCCACCAGCGGTATAATAAAAGAAATGTCCCTGCACGGGGACATTGGGTCCCAGTCCTGCCAGTTCTTGGTTGGTTCCGGGTGATGAAACGTTTTTTGTTCAACGTACGCAGCTTATAAATGAAAAAAAAACTTTTGTTTGTTTAGGCCCTGCCTATTAGCAAGGCCTAAGAGATTTTGAGGTCAATTTGTGACCGTAATAACTCTGATATATCTGACTCTGAAAGTGAAGAAGAGGATAATGATGCATACGGCTGTAATACTGAGGAATACACTGATGCCTCATCTCGCAGTGACAGTGAAGAACCAACCCCTCAAACTTTACATCGACGTGTTTTGTGGAGGGCAGCGAGTTCAGCTCCGGAGAATGATGACCCAGATCTAGAAACCTGGACATGCAGCTCATTTGTTGATTATGAATAATAAACACTTGGTTCTTTCAAGTTATGACTGGCGTGAAATTCTGGCAGCGTTTGAGGATGTCTACAAGAGCAAGGGAATATCCTGAACTGCCTAAGAAATACACACATAGGAACCCAAGTGTCCCTGTAGGGGGACATGCATTTTCAGCCTAGTCGAAATTGCGATAACTGAAGTTTATATATAGTTTGGCTTGGTTTAAGGAGGTTTAACGTCCCAAAGCGACTCGGGCTATGAGAGACGCCGTAGTGAAGGGCTCCGGAAATTTCGACCACCTGGGGTTCTTTAACGTGCACTGACATTGCGCAGTACACGGGCCTCTAGAATTTCGCCTCCATCGAAATTCGACCGCCGCGGCCGGGATCAAACCCGCGTCTTTCGGGCCAGCAGCCGAGCGCCATAACCACTCAGCCACCGCGACGGCTTAAGTTTGTATATGATCTGACGTTCAAAATAGAAAGCATCATAACCTATGTGAAATAAACATTTTCGCTCGGGTGTTTGTTCTCAGGTCTGATGAGAATAGCTTGACATCGCAGGAAACCATTCTCCTCATCATAAGCTCCGCCCATTCCTACGTTTAACAGAAAGCGAAAGGCCCATGACGTCATTATTAATAAAATGTAAAATAATGGTATAGTACGTAAATGTTCACCTAAAATCGCGGAACCTTGTCTCTGACTCCATCACGGCGGCAATACTGACAAGCAATAAAACAGTTCATGGCTGTTCCAGCTGTGTGTTCCTGCCTCCTTTTATTTTTGTTTACTTTCCAGGGTTGTTCTCTGTCGTATATGTGCTGTGGAAACTTGCCTGATTGGCGTCAAGATAATATAGAGCTTAGATTCCTCCTGGTGGTCCTTAGAAAAACTAAAGCAGTCTGATGCATTAATCTAACAGCTAAGTGCTCGTTATGCTTTACTGGCAGAAGCCCATGCGCAAAATATCAGACCGGGCGCATGCTCCCACCTCCTCTCTCACACAAACAGAAACCTGCATCAGTTACTGTCATTTATCCTTTCTGTTTTTCAGTTCTTATCTTTTTCCACTTTATTTATTTCGCTAGATAGTGTGAACACTGACGTAAACGGCTGAAGGTTAACCTTTCATTTTCAATCATGTGCACAAAAATGGCTGTCAGGGATAAACTGACAGGTTTACGTACTAGCCAAAATGTACTGACAAGGCGTCGCGCAGTTAGTCATGTGCTGCTTAACACAGATCCATGACGTGACTTCCATGATCCATGACGCGTCTGATCCATGACCATGATCCAGATCCATGACGCGTCTGAGACCTAGCTATAACATACTCATTTATTTTTCTTTCAGTAACTTGACAGACATTTCTAGTGCGGGATATTAGAGAGTTTTAGTTTCACGTACGTAGAGGCTTCACGTACGTAGAGCTCTTACGGGTGACCAGTGCGCATGCGCAGAACGCAAAGGGTATGAGCGAGTCTCACGTACGTACGTGAGATTCGGATTTTTACGTTGCGGTCTTTGCGTTGCTTGCGTACGTAGGGTTGACAAACATGGCGGCACCCTGCCCGCCGCTTCACGGCGATAACAGCTTCGTCGCTAATCCCTCGAGGCGATATGGTGTTCTAAACTGCTGTATTCGCCTTCGATTTGCCCATTCTTACCCTCGGATAAGGTTTCAAGCGACAAATAGCTTTTGTTTTTCAGACAGAAGGGCGATTTTTCAGCTGCTAAGCCTGACGAAGTAGCGTTGGTCGTCGTCATAGCAACGGTCTCGCTATGAATGGCTTCGCTTAATGACTTGTCTTGGATGATTTTGGCTACAACCAGTGTCTGTGTTTCTTAGTAGATGGCGCTAGGCGTAACGCGCGGCGTGTTTCGCGTACGTGTAACTATAAGGGTTTCAAACCACCTGCGTGCAGGCTACGTAGACTTCTCACGTTTGCGTACGTGAACCCTCTACGTACGTGAAACTAAAACTCTCTATTGTGCGGTCCGCATTATCCAAAAGTTAATGCTCGTAACATTAGGCAATATTGCTCCTCAGATCGTACAGCTGAACCTACCTTAGGTATGACAAAATACCTGCTTTCCTTCATCTTTCGGTACATGTTAACAACTTCGCTATTACAATTAAGCGTGGCCTTAACGGGATATCGTTTCCGTTAAGCTTCCTATCCTTACTTCGCACGCTTTCAAGGAGCAGCAATCGCTAAGCCCCGTATTTAAATGCTAAAGTGGTAAAAACGCTTCCAAACGCACAGTGACGCCTTGATCGCGACGTAAAAAGATACAAACGCATTTATGCAATTACCCGGGCACCACACATCACCAGTGCCGAGATGCGCACCCCGACAGAAAATAAAACCGATTTAAAAGCTCCTACAAGAGAAGAAAAAACGAGTACACACCTGGCCAGGGATAATGTAACAGTTCTTTCAACTCCACTTTGTTCCCCTGTCACTTGCAGTGCCGAGTGGGCTGATCTCGAAGATGACAAAATGTGGCGAAGGGAAATATTAAATAGCATGCAAGTAGAGCTGCAACATTAGGCCGGAATAATGCAGCTATTTCGTTACGATTCTATTTCATTTCTGCGGTCGGCCTTCGTCAACGGCTCGAGGGACGCCACGCCCACGACAATGCTGGGATATGCCAGTCAGTACGGTGGGAGATAAGGATATATGATAAAAAGGACGCCGGCTATGTGAAGCAAAGATCGCATTAAGCAAGGCTCCGAGCATGGCAGGCGGCTTCCGCCAAGGACGCGAACTCGACACCATCAGGAGGGGTTCGCGCGCATGCCTTCTCTGGTATACGAAACAGAGGAATTGTGACGGCATTCCTCGTGCAGCAGCACGCGCGGCAGGGAAGCCGATGAGGAGCAGCAAAAACAGAGAGGGGGGCGGGGCGGGTGGGAGCGTGCTTGGCGTATCGACTTCCCTTCTCATCCATTTGCTCATCTTAATCGTTTGTTTCTAAGCTTCCAGCACTAGCTCCAGCAAACCGGCGCCGCGACCCCATGCTACACCGCGTCTCCCCCCTGTGCACCTAGTGACCATACATCACAGGAAAGACTGTTAATCAAACGGAGCACACCGATCTCTGGCAGCGGGAGTAATTAAACACGGCACCCGCTGCCTTTTCTTATCCGGCCTTGAATACGCTTTGTCGCTCGCGGCACAGGTTAAGCCAAGAAACACGGCAGAATGATAAGCAGCTTGACGAAATGCTCGAGTGCCGTTTGTGAGATGGGACCGCGTTAAGGGGGGACCAATTGTCCAATAGGAAACAGCCGTGATGAGCGCCTCGCAACAGAAAGAGCGGCGACCGTTGGATCGAAGGAGAAGGGTAGCGACAAACTACACAGCCGAATGGTTTTGGCGAGAGAGGACACGAGGCATTTCGTAAACACCCTCACGCAACGCACGAGTTGCGAACTTCCGCTAAATAACACAGTGAAGCGAACCATTGCAGCAGTAAATTAAAGGCTCGATTACAGCGCGAGCTTACTCTGTTAGAAAACACGTGGCGAGTCGTTACCCCTTGTGTACACTCCAACAAAATCGAGTTTGTGTTCCTTTCTGATGACTGCGTCTTCAGGTGAAGCTTAATAATAATAAAAAAATGACAAAACACATGCGACAATATGTAAATACGGGCTAAGATAAGGAAACTGGATTAGAGTCTTTAAGCTGTAATGCATTTCGTAAAAGCGGATCTCGTGTAATCGCGATTACATAATTCCGCACACACGAAACTCGCTTCGTTTTACGTTACAAAGCTTGACCTTTGTGACGGATTTTATCGTCGATTACAAGAGAAATGAGCAATGAAAAGGAGAAAAAATTGCCAGTGGTTTAGCTCCGCTATGTGAGGATATACGCAGCGGGAGGTACGTTTCCCTGGCTGGGGTTGTTGTTGGCACTGTATGTTTAGCAAAGAGAGACATGTCCGCTTGAAATGTCCGGGTCGCAGATGCACTTTCGGAAACTCGAATGGTGTGATCAGTCACACGACGGGCCTTCACATCCTCTTCGGTTGGTTGCCGTTGACTGACGCCTTCCATAGGCTCCATCTCGGCGGCTATGCGGCGTCTATTACGCTCGGCAGTCTGGCGTCTCCGTTTGGCAAGGCGTTGTTCTCTCTGTTCGGGCGTCTCCGCTGCTCTCTTCGCCTTCTGACGCTAATTCTCTCTTTGTTGAGTAGCCAACTGCCAGGCGACAACCTCAGGATCGGAAGAGTTAATGTTCTCTTGTCTATACCGCCGTTTAGCAATGGCTGGACTCTCCTTCTGTGCATCCAATATCAAGCGTTGCGATACAGCCGCCGATTAGATCTCCGCTTTTTATGCGCAAAGCTGCGCATACGACGGCGTGTGGTTCGGGTGATGAACGCGGTGTGACGTCATACCAAACGGCAGAGGCGGCGAGCCGTGCGGTGTGACGTCATGCCAGATGGCGCTGCGAGCGCGCAAAGCACAGTAACCGTCTCACATATCTCGGTGGACACCCGAACCGCACCGTAAAGGATAAAGGAAGGAGGAAAACGACAAAGGGCGCGGCGCACCCACTCCTCCTCCCCGGTTGCCAAGGTAACGGCGCATGCGCACAACTTTCCTCCCGCATGTACCATGGTAGCACATGCGCACAACTGGCGTCTCGCCTGTACCGTGAAATGCTCGACTGATAGCCTAGCGTAGCTCCCGCTACAAAAAAAAAGACACGCAGCAGAAGCTTCGCGTCGTCTATGTACGAGAGCTAAAGAGCCTCTAGCAAAGCAAACAAGGCCGACACTAAATTCATTTCCATCCTTTTAAAAGCGAGTTCGGGTAGAAGCTGACCCCTAAAACAGCAACGCACTCCCAGTAGGAGCAATTGTAGGCCTTAGAAAAGAGTGCGAAAGAGCGGGAATCTGAACCGGGCAACTATTGGTCGGGAGACGCGTAACCTCTGAAATAATGCTGAAACGGCGGTGTTTAAATGAGTGTACAGTTGAACGTCGTTATAATGAAGTCGAAGGGGGCACCGGGATTTCTTCGTTATAGCCGCTGCTTCGTTATAGCGATATGCGCCCTTCGTTGCAAGTGTCTCATGTCAACGGACTTACCTGCCCCTGTGTATACCGAAGACAACATAGTCGGCGTTTAGTGTACCATCGATGTGCGTTGCGAAAACCTTCAAGACGCGCACCAAGCGCCTACCGCGCGGTCGAATATGGGCAAGTACACGAACCGATAATGTCAGCCCTGGCAAGGCGCCCCCATCTCTTCCGCGTGCCGGCTTTGGCGTCAGACCCTAGAACGCGGGCCTTGGAGCAGCAATATCGGAGATGGCAATTGAGAAAACTGTTCTAAATATAATGACTACGTTTTCTAGATGCTGAAGCCGGTTCGGGCCGCTGTTAAAGAGGGCGCGCGGCGACGATTTTGTCGCGAGTACGCCTTTTGGTTGGCTTCGCCTCACGACTCACGAGAGCGCGAACATAACACTTCACCGCATAACAGCACTGTCTTGTGGAGAGTGCGCACGCCACACCGAAGGCCGTGATGATTCTTGCACTCTCGTTTTCCGTCCCTCGGACATGTGAAACTAACGGGACCTCTGCACTGCCAAGCACATCAAGCGCACTGCCAAACGGTTTTAACTATGTTAACGTGATGCGAGAAAAGAAACTGAACTGGAAGTGGAAACAGAAACACAGCGCGATCACAGTAGGCCGTGTGCAGAGAGGAGGTCTGAGAACGGTGGGAATGCAATGACCTCCGCAAATCTGCCGGGGCGCAGCATGACGCAGCGCGCCGTGCGCACCACACCGCGTAGCATCGTTCAGCGGGCCGCGTACCCAATTTTCGGCGAAGTACGGAGCGCCGGCGCCAAGCCATGCTTCGAAGCTGAAGAAATGTCCCGACAAACCCTACATGCAGGGCCCGCTTGAGGCGGGATAAGTTTTCCCCATGTTTTGTGCAGTGTTCGACAGTGCAGGATATCCGCAGTGATTTTAGTTTGCCACATAGGATCGGTACAGAAGTGTTGGGCGCTGTTACAAATCCACATACTTGGAGCGAAATGTTCAAAGGGGTTCATGGAGGTTCGTAATATGCAGTTACAGGAAAATTTTATTTCGTTCAAGTAAGATATTCAACGCATGATCTTATATAGAAGCTTCCAACTAGAATGGCTATTCCTTCATTATATCCATTATTTCGTTACAAACTGTTTGATTGTAGCGAGGTTTGGCAGTGTATGCTGTAGTCTCACCGTACTGGCGAGTGTTGGGTTGCTGCTGTAAGCGGCTTAGCAAGTCCAGCGATCCAAGTGTAGAGAAATTTGCAGATTGCCTCCGCATTATAGCTTAGCTTGATCACCTAGATCATGGAGAAACAACAGAAATGACAGAACCCATAGAAAAATTCTATTCAGAAAATTCTATTCTACTCGTGGTGTATGTTGAAGGGTTGCCATATGTGGAACAAAAGCAATGGTGTTCTGTTATGTTCTGTTTTCGTATTATCCCGAGAAAGTGCAGTTCCAACTGTTCAGCGCTAACTGCAAAGTATCCAAATGTATACTGCTTATTACAAGGTAGATCACAGCAAGCCAAGCCAAAATGCCCTGAAAACTACCTTGGTTTGTTACCTCAAAACCTATTGTGCCCTGATGTCTGCATGCTCACAAGTAGTTCAGATATCCAGGAAAAGAAAACAATGCATTTTTTATCTTGATAAACAAAATTTCAGATAACCTGAGCACGTTTCCTCTGGATTGCACCTGGTGCTTGTTGCCTTATTCATTTTCATGCATATATACAATCAGATCACACCCCAAGATTAAAAAACTGTTGCACAAAATGCGATGAGATAAGCTTCTCTGTTCGGCTGACACACAGCTAATGATTCATACCTAGCAACGAATCATGCTGCAGCAGGTAGAATGCTCCCTTTTCTTAACAGTTTTGCCCCATCTTTACATAGGGTCACTGCTTGTGATGAGCCCTCTCTACTTCCCCATACCATTAACCAATTCCCTCTTGAGTGTCCTTCACCCTTGATCCTCCACCACAATACTACAAAACCAATGCTCCCTTTTGATCCTACACTTGAAATACTTCCCATGCATGCATAGCCCATGTGCCAAACCATTGTTTAAAGACCTTTGTCACAGTGTACTTTTTTTTATTATTTCAAGAGAAACAAGGTATGGCCCCTTCTCATCTTCTCATATATGTGACCACAGAGTGTGGACACATCAAAAACAGGCCCCTTAGAGCAGGTAGTTACTAGAGAGTGAGTGGCATAATATAAATCAAACAATAAATACAATTCTCGTTTTCTTTCTTGAATTATATTTAATCACACATGAAATACAACAGCTTCATATTCCACATTGCCCTGGTCCAATGATTTCAGGGATATATGCGCGTAATTGTGCAGGTGTATGCAGTATAAATATAAATGCATTTAACAACTCTCTGCTTTCCAAATGTGCTCAGCTGCTCCATGAACATGAAGCCCTTTGGCACCCTGACCGTATATGCTCAAACCTGCATCGTGCATTGCACCCAGTAAAAAAGAAAACAAAAACAATCAGTTTTAAAGCAAGCAAGAGCAGAATGAAATAAGATTCACAATGGAGAAAAATATACATACAGCCCACGCATAAACCCCATTATCAACACCTGAGAGTAGCTGCAACAAACTCAACACAGTGCTCAGCAGTTCTCAAGGTTACAACATTGTCTTAGCTTTCTGCAGCACGTACTGCGTGTATGCGAAAGTTTAAATAAAATCCCAATTTGGATTTGGTAAATAACCTTTTCAATCTTAATTTTGGCGTTGAGACAATTATGCTGCCTACCATGGCTGCAATCCTTAAAATTTATTAGCATTTATGAAGTTCAATGATGATTGTTACCTGTGTGGTAGGGCCTAATTATGTCTTAGCGCAAAAAAATGAAGAGCGGAAAGGTATATTTGAATTTCCTTATAAAATTTCTCCTGTTGCTTTAAACATGACTTACTAGAGAGAGACCAAACTTCTCAATTTCATGCAATCATAAGAAGTGGAGTACGAAAAAGTCGCCATAGCCATGCAGCTTATGGCCATATGATTAATCCCAAATATGAGAGTGCAGAACCTCATAAAATTAATTTAAAGATAAGTTAAAGAGGCACAAAGTTCTATTTATATAAAAACAGACTCAAACACAATACATAACAGTGGAAAATGCGAAAAGAAACTACACCTAACCCAGTTACACTAAGGCAAAATAATTAGGAGCCAAATGAGCACAAGTATTGATTGCATGAAAATGGCAACTTGATTCTGCAACTTCAGTGAAATCAAATACGAACTTCCAAAAAGTGCTTACCTTTTGTTGCCAGTAAAAATAATCAATCAGTCAGAGGCTAGTCTTCGAGCAGAAAGAAGAAATTTTTCACCAGACTAAGATATATTTTCAGGCCAGTTAAGTTAATAACACTACATTTCTGAACCAGTTTTAAAGTGCAAGGGTAAGATGCTGCAACAAGTAAATTTTGTGCCCATCTTTTAGAAATGCTTAATATATCCATAGAACTGGATGAAAAAATCAAACTATGTAATGAGCCTTATAGTAAATTATGTTTAATAATATCTGCAACTTTGTCACCTAAATCTTCCACCGGGCTGTATCTTCCACCTGCCTCTGCAGATTTGCCCAAAAGAGCCTGACTTAGAGTAGATGATGTCCAAAACACTTTAGATAGGTGACAGACACAAATGGATTTGATCTGCAGGAAAAAAAATCTCCAGCAAAATGCATTGTCATGCAAACCAAGCAGTAGTGCAATCAACAGAAAAACACCTGTCTTGATTACAGCAACTGCTTAAAGACTGAGAATAAAAATGACAGTGTATAAAAAGTGCGGTGTGAGAACAACGATCATGTGCGAAAATGCATGGAGCTTACTAAACCTACAACAACACATCCAGCACACACATATGAACTCTGTGCTGCAGCAGCCACATGTCGTCACGTGCAAGTCTTTTTGTTCCCAGAAGTGTCACCAAGCATGGGACACAATTCAACATACACTCTATCTATATTCTTCTATCTAGCATTACACAGAAATCAAGTCAAAACGAGGTAAAATATGCTTGCACCAACAGAAAACATTAGGATATTGAAGGCAGAAGCTAGGCAAGGCAGTTCAAGAGTGTGCCTCTCAGAGTAACTGTGCAGTATACTGGGAACGCGCTCTCTCTTGCATCCTTTTTCCATCTTTTTTATATTGATTCATCATGAAATCTAACAGAACAACAATGGTAAATAACTTCAATATCATCAGCTCCAATTAAATCTATGCAGCCAAAGTAACACAAACAGAACTGCAGGCACACACAGTAACCCTGTACAAGTTGTGGGAAAAGTAAACAGAGCATGGTTCAAATATTGTAGTGCCTTAACGATTGATGCAGCAAAATTTAAGAGGCATATTGTGCCTGCATGTGAACGTTTCACAGCCACATTTACGCTCTGCCGTACAACATCCCTGGACTTCCTATACCTCAGGCACAAGCAC
Source organism: Amblyomma americanum (assembly GCA_030143305.2). Classification (NCBI taxonomy): domain Eukaryota; kingdom Metazoa; phylum Arthropoda; class Arachnida; order Ixodida; family Ixodidae; genus Amblyomma; species Amblyomma americanum. The sequence continues at coordinate 1,489 of JARKHS020011674.1, read as the reverse complement.
CATGAAATCAAAAGACTACGTACTGATTACTTTTCACATGAAGGGCACATTTAGTGTCGTTGACGAGCATGGCCTTTTGTCCAATCAGTTGTGGAAATTCAAAGAGTAATGAGCATTTCATACCCAAAGCAATTCCACTTGCTGCAACATCATCAAAGAACACTCCACACGTGAGCTCCAGTTAAAGCAACCCTTTTACATAGTATCCAAACCCAAGCTTAAGGCAACAACCTTATGATAATCATAACTGTTTGTTGATACTAGATTTTAATATTTGCAACCCTTCACATGTACCTGAAATATTCTGAATGATAAAGATAAAGCTTACTGTGTCGAAATACATGCTTTCTTCAAATTCATCCTCACCATTTTGTAGATGTCACCGTCAACCCTACCTAGCGAAAAGCACCTTCGCAAAAATGAAAACAAGACCTTGGCACACCAGTGACCTGCACACTGAGTAGAGGCAAAATTTATCATTCAGGAAGAGATACACAGCTGACAACTTCTTTTCAAGTCTGTAGAATCAGTGAAAGTGCAAAAAAAGCAGCCACCTCAGGTGAAAAAAATGGAATTCAGACAGATGCTGGGCAGGTAAAAAACGAACACATCTAAAGATTCTTTGAGAACAGCTCTCACTAGCTTGTATAAATAAAATTCAGCAACAACAAGACTGGGCTTGATATCTGAGCCACATCTTCAGAGAACATCAACATGTAAAGCTCGCTTCGCATCATTTCGGTGTGCTGCTGGAAGATGGCAGGCTTCCACTGAAGCCCAGAGTGAGTGCCACGCGATGCAGCCAGTCGGCAGTGAGTGCCCTCAGCTCAGGCTCTGAGGGCCCGCAGTTGACCAGCACTTCAACGCCGGCATAGAACACAGGGACGAGGGCCAAAAACTCGGCCTCACAGAAGGACAGGTGCAGCTCTAGCACAGATTGAGCTAGCTGGGACCAGACCTGTATGTGGGCCTCTGCATCCTGGGGAGAAACAAGGGAGAGAAAGGAAGTTGTAGGAAAGAGCCACTCTAGTCCTAGCCTTCAACGCTCCATGTACATGATACATGGCAATGTAAAAGTGCTTTCGTTAGAGATCATGAGTTTGAACAAAAGTTGTGTTTAAAGAATTTCTTTTCTAATGACAATTCAATCGGGTCGAAAATCTGACCTCAACTCTCCAGGCTTTCTTTTTTTAAGCTGTTGAAATGACCGATGTTAAAAGTTACAAGTTTCGCTCTCTCGTTTTTTTTTTTTAATGTACCTGTACAAAAAGAGGTGCTAAGTTTGAGACCCATCAAGGGTGTATAAAACGTGCGCTATGAGCTTCATGTCAGCGCTGCAGATAAATGTAGTAGACCCTCTGTGCAATATATCTTAATCAGTCAAAATAAATTAAACTTATAGTCAATACAACACACAGTATTTATAATCAAATCAGTAGGGATTTAAAAGTGCTTCCACACTTATTGCAAGACTTTCATAGAGAGAAAC
>JARKHS020011673.1:0-102380 GCA_030143305.2 Amblyomma americanum | reverse complement strand
TCGGTAAGGACCGTGGCAGTGCTTCTTGTACTCTTCTTTGCATTTGGTCAAATTTTTTCTCGGCTTTTGTTCCCACATATGCAGTTCACAGTGAGCTCTGTCTGAAAGAAAAAATAGAAAAGAATGGTACAAATTATATTTCAATATATTTACCAGAAATTATAGGGTATTGGTAGTGCCACTTTTTTCTCTCATGCTTAATTTTTTTGCGTGTGTATGTTATATATCGTGTCCACTTTTCCCGTGCTGTTTTCATTCACAATATTAAGTTACCAACTCGCCCACAGACATGCACTAACTCCTCTCTCAGCCTCGACTGGTGGACCAGGGTGTCCTGTAAAGATCGGTGTTATCCTTGTTACGTTTCAATGCTGCGATGTCGAAGGCGCCGGGCTATCTCCACACGGGCAACCGGCAACGTGTGTACATTAAGATATACGCGGATGACATCACCCTGTGGAGCCGGGTGAGGCTTCTCACGTGACGGGGTTCGTCCAGGAAGCCCTGGGGGCAATTGACGCCCGCTTGAGTGGTCTCGGCCTGCTGCTCCGTGTGACAAGTCCGTCGCCCCGGCATGCGGCGCCCGCTCGCACGCCCGCCTGGTGACTATTACGCTGGATGAGCATCCCTCCCGTGGTTCCACTCCATGCGGTACCCGTGCGTGGATATCGACCAGCGCCCCTCCTTCCGCCCCGCGAGAACAGGCGCACTCCTGAAGATGAAGGCCCACCCCCACCTGGCACGAGCGCACCGCGCGAGGCCGGGACACCTCACAGCAACACACGCTGCGGCTCTACAACTTAGACGCGCTGCAGGCCGCTCTCCAGGCGCTGCAGCTCGTCACGCTATGCAGGCCACAGTGGAAGGCGCTCGAGATGCAGCATCGGAAAGGACTGCGCGCCCGCCTCGGTCTACACAGTAACTCGATGTGCGCCGAAACACTGGCCGAGGAAGGAGCGTGGCCTCTCCAACTTCCGGAGGGTTGAGTTGGGTGGCGGATGGCGCTTTTGAGGGGTGTTGGCAGGAGGGGTAGGTATCCCCTGCCTAGGGGGATGAGGTGAGGAGGATGCTGGTGAGTGGTGCTTCTGCAGGGCGGAGAGTGCAAGGAGGGCAGCTGGAGGCATTACGCTACAGCGAACTAGAATATTTTCTTGTTGACTGTATATATAGTCACGCTCCTGCTGCGACACATGGCGGAATTTTTAACGAAAAAGCATTATATGGCTAATCAGACGAAAAATCCGGCGTTCCGTACTCGAGAAACGGATCAAAAACCCACGTGATCTTAAGACGTCATCGACAGTGCCTATATCTCACCAGGAAAGTAAAAAAGATAAAATTTCTTCCGAACTGGGTTTTGAGCCCAGGATGGCGCGAATAGACAAGCTTCGCTGGCCACTCCATTTAGCGCTGTGCCATCTCCGCAGCACAACACCCCAACGCCATCGCCGCAGCCGGACACCCCGCGTGCATGCTTTCGCATTAACAGCAAGTAAGTAGTCTTCAGTGGCCTCCGTAATTTTTGGGAAGTGACACTACTACTACTACTTTCGCAGTAAAAAAAAATAATGCAACAAGTACGGCCAAGATCACAAATAAAGCGAACCACCGCGTTATTACTGGCGCATAAAACATTTGAACTAACGTAATACATTTTTGGACGAAGGGTGGTGACAAAATAAAACATCAAAATAGACCTACAAATAACGTACTGCCGTTAAGACCAGGGTGCCTCGATGCGCCGCCCCCGCTCAGGGTGAGGACAGCTGCGTCGTCTGCTACGGCGGCCGCCATTCTCGCGCCCACGGCACGCAGGTTTCGTTCTCGTGGGGCTCCGGAGAGCTGCTCGCTTGCCGCGGGCGCTTAAAATAAGAAAAATAAGGAGTCTTGTTGTGCGTTTTTGTGCACAGCAAGACAGCCGCTTTTTTGAGCCGCTTTTAAGATAAGTTAAATCTCGATGACGGTTATGTCAAGGCATATTCTGCATACGACCGCGGGTATTGGCAGGCCCGTTGGTGTTGTCCTTCCTACGCATGGTTACTCTCCGGGCGAACAAAATGCCTGAAAAATGCCATAATCCACTGCGGGGGGGGGGGGGGGGGGGGAGTTTGAAAATTGATTTTAGACCACACCTCCCTTAATTGAAAGCATTTAATTCTGTTCACTTCTTTTGTAGTTAATTTCATACTACCAAGTTTATTAGAATTCCTGAAACGCATCGGGTGGTTGCTGTCCAAGCTTGTTTGGCGTTATTTTGGCAGGAAGGAAAATTACTTATAAAGCAGCAGAGAAAACAACCATGCCGCCGGTGGGATCCGAACCCACGAGCTCCGAATATCGCGTCCGGTGCTCTTACCAACTGAGCTACGGAGGCGGCTGTCCAATCTGCTGCTCTCGTGGGTATTTATGTTTATTGGGTGTAAGCGAACCTTGAGTGTGTTCACCAGCGCCACCCTCGTCCATAGCGGCGGATGCAGCACGTCCTGTATTACCGCGATTGTGACGTGGAACGTCATCTAACGGTGAGGGCGGAAACTGTGCGAGAATCCTCTTATGCTGCCTGTGGCATCAAAACTCTCTCTCTCTCTCTCTCTCTTTATATATATATATATATATATATATATATATATATATATATATATATATATATATATATATATATATATATATATATATATATATATATATATATATATATATATATATATATATATATATCGGGCATCTGTTTATCTGTTTCGGTATAATGTGGGTTGTATGTGACGGGACACGAGAAGTTTCGACACAACGAAGAGCCTCTTGTGTTCTTTGTCAACGTGGTTTTCTTACCATGGTCTCAAATCTACACTAACAAGCACAACTACGCTATTTGGACTTTTAAATCGTTGCAAATGTGCTATACGCAACAGCACAGTCAGACATTGTGCATCTATACAGCGTTGAGGTGGCCAGCAGATATGTGCAACAATAATACTGACCAAGTCAAATTATTTTGCAACCATTGTTTTCTCTGTCACTGTTTTTCTCGGTGATGTGCTGACAAAAGACATGCAGAAGGGATTGTTTAAACTTACTTTCTTGTTCAGTTGTGAAAACGCCACATTTATCTTCGGGATCCCACAAGTGAAACATATAAGTGATTCCTGGTCTGCCTAAGAAAAGAAAAGATGTATCCTCCATAAATACAGCCGAACGCCTATTCACGGTGAGTATATTCGCTCATAGATGAAAGAAAAAAACACGCTTCTGGCCGCGGTCCTTCAGTGGTTTGGGCACTCGGCTGTATACTGAGCCGGAGTTCCCGGGTTCGAACCCGGCCACAGCGTCCGCGTTTCCCGGCCTTCGGATAAATTTCCGGAGGAATCCGCATAAATTTCGACCGCCTTAGGTTATTTAACGTGCACTGACATCTCACATCACGCGGGCGTCTTTTGGGTTTCTCCTCCATCGAAACGCGGCTGCCACGACCAGGATGGAGTCCGCGTCCTCTGTCTTAGCAGCCCAGCGCCCTGTCCACGGATCCAGCGGGACGGTAAACGGTGTAAGGAAGCATGTGCGGTAATGCGATGTCCTAATGATTATTTCTATCTGGCGAATGCTTTGAAACATAAATAAATTTTGCACAAAATTCCATCCTATCTAAGTTCACCAGCACAAAGGGATTGCAATTTTGCACCGCGCACTCGGCAGTCCTAGTCTCGCTGCGCATGCGTACAGCCTAAGTAGTCATAACTGCCGTTTTCAGAAAACAACGAGGCAAAACTGAGTGCACGAACTCAAGTTTCTGCGGTTGGCTGTCCTGGCGAGTGCAACCCAAATGTCACCAACCCTATTGTATGACGAGATTCCGTTCAAGTATCACCCTACAAGGCAACATTTTAGATTTCGCCAACCATACCGAGCAAAACTAGGAAAAATGCCTTTATACTCTTATCTTATTCCTAGACTCGCAGTGGTTATTTATTTATTTATTTACAATACCCCTAAGGGCTCTCGTGCGAGGGTATTACATAATAGAGGGGAGGGGCAGGAAACACAAACACATACTTGGATAATACAGTACAAGCACTCGAAATAAAACTAATATGCTCGTATAATACAGAATAAAAATTAAATATAGCTAATATTAACTCCACATAAATAAAACCACAGGGAATATGAAATAAATATGTACAGGTGGTATGTGCACTAATTCACGAATTCACAGCACATTTGATACGCAAGATAGTATGATGAACATAACATAACAATATGCAATCAAAATCTGCTACACATCGTTTTATTCCAGCAAATTTTTAAAAGATTGTAACTTAACTTTAGTAGCAATGCGTGATTCCAGTCTATTATTGTGAGAGCAATGAATGATTTTCGCGTAAAAAGGTAAGCGGCATGTTATACGTTTTATTTTATTATCGTGGTCACGGCGCGGGAAGACTGCAGGGGGTGGCAAAAAGAAGTCATCGTGGAGGTACGGGTGATGATGCAGTTTATGAAATAAGGTTAGGCGAGCGATATGGCGGCGACGTGATAGTGATCCTATCTAGTGTGGGGACCTGCCCTGCAGCCCCCTGAGTTTGCTTTCCCGCGAGGCACCGTGCAGCAGCAGTCGTACCCCGAGGATGAGCGCGTTCCCTTGCCAGTTACATTAACTGGCAAGAGAGGGCGCCAGCGTCGCTGCGGGGGAGACTGCTGAAGCCTGCCCGCGGGAGATGGGCTCTCTTGGGCCGGGATAATCAGCCGCGAGCGGACGCGTCGCTCGGCGGCTCCGCTCTTCGCCGGCGGGGCGAAGAAGCAACGGGGAGACAGGCTCCCGTACTCGTCCCGTCCGGCCTGCGGAGTTTATATCCCTTGCCCTAGCGCGGGCGAACATTCGCTCGGAACCTTGCTGGTGAGTCGGACGACCTCGATTCATTAGCGTACCTTGTTGCTAGCTGGCGTTATTGTTTCTGTAGCAATAAATGCCTGTTTGTGTCAGCCAATGTGTCGTTCCTTTGTTCCCCCAGAGCAAGGCCCGCCGTGGTCGGCGAGCGCTCGGTAGCGTACGCGATCACGGGGTGGGGTCCGGGCGGCTTTGAACCGTGTCAGCCGCGATTGAGTGGGGAGAAAGTACTTATCTCCCCATGTCAACCCCACATCTGGCAGCCCAACGTGGGGCCTGCTCTTGGAACATTGGACGACTGTCGGTTCGGTTCGAGGAACGCTCTTTGTCCGGACTTGACAAGTGCTAGGCCTAGAGTGAATTTTGATCGCTAGGACCTGCGGCATGCTTTCTTGAGTGCGAGGTGTATTGCGCTGCAGCATGTTTGAACTTTTCGACATGCTCAGCACATTTTTTTTTCCCTGGAGTTTCTTCGTGAGAATGACTTGGTCCGCATCGAGGGAGTTCGAGGCCTAGCGCCCGCGGAGTCGCCGAGCCCGAAGCGAGTGAGTACGGAAGCCGCGTGGGTGGTCCGAGTTTCTGTATATATTTTCTCTACTATCTCTTTTTCGACTCTGGGAGTCGCGGCTCCGGGAGCCGGGTGGCCTGGGGCCACGGGTGCCGCTACGAGCTCGCTGGTATTGCAGCTCGGCACCGGGCGCTCCGACACCGTCCGATACGGTGGGCGCCGACCGCTCAGAAGCTGCTTTGTGCAGTGAGCGGGGTAGGACCACCCCACAAAGCTGATGTCTCCTCGCGGCTGCGCGCACAAAACCCGTTTCGGGTCTTTCTTGTGGTCACGGTCGTTGTCGGAGTGGTCGTTAGGCCTGAGGCTTTTCGGAGCTGCCTGCACCACATTAAAAGAGACATGACCACCGGACCGTGACGTTGAGAGGGGGCGCACTTTGCTGCCCGTCCGTTTTTTTTTGTAACCTCGCACGAACTGAGCAGTCTCGTTCAACTCAAGAAAGGGCTTGTTCACTCGAACTTTGCGTTTGCACAGCCGCCGACACGTTTTGCTAGCGAGTTAGGCATTGTGCCACGAGGCCCTTGCGGATGCCGTTTCCCCTCCCGTGACCTACGTTAAAGGCACGCCGAGAGCGTTTCGACAATTTTGCAGATCCGGTGGAGCCACCCAGGCTTGCTGACCGGTGCACATCGTCTCGCTGCCACCTGCTGCGACGGAGCGGCCTGTATCCTGTTCGCCGCATCCATCCGGGGCAGCTGTGGCGAGACCAGTCAGCAGTCACCTCCGGCTGCTGCTGCCCTGGCGACTACTGCAGGATCCTGGCCTGCAGTTTTCCCACCGGCCTTCGATTCGCGGGCCTGCGGACACGGTAGTCCGCGGGCCATACGAGTCGTCCCAGCGGAGACCTTCACGCCGCCTTCGGAATACCGCGGAAGTCTGCGTGGACGCTGTCGGCGTGACCTCCGCTGCAAGACGTGCCTCAAAGACATGAAGACCAGGAGACTCCTCCATAGCATGTACTTTCAGGCGCGTGGGTCTATTTAAGGTTGGGGGGATGTGGGGACCTGCCCTGCAGCCCCCTGAGTTTGCTTTCCCGCGAGGCACCGTGCAGCAGCAGTCGTACCCCGAGGATGAGCGCGTTCCCTTGCCAGTTACATTAACTGGCAAGAGAGGGCGCCAGCGTCGCTGCGGGGGAGACTGCTGAAGCCTGCCCGCGGGAGATGGGCTCTCTTGGGCCGGGATAATCAGCCGGGGCGGACGCGTCGCTCGGCGGCTCCGCTCTTCGCCGGCGGGGCGAAGAAGCAACGGGGAGACAGGCTCCCGTACTCGTCCCGTCCGGCCTGCGGAGTTTATATCCCTTGCCCTAGCGCGGGCGAACATTCGCTCGGAACCTTGCTGGTGAGTCGGACGACCTCGATTCATTAGCGTACCTTGTTGCTAGCTGGCGTTATTGTTTCTGTAGCAATAAATGCCTGTTTGTGTCAGCCAATGTGTCGTTCCTTTGTTCCCCCAGAGCAAGGCCCGCCGTGGTCGGCGAGCGCTCGGTAGCGTACGCGATCACGGGGTGGGGTCCGGGCGGCTTTGAACCGTGTCAGCCGCGATTGAGTGGGGAGAAAGTACTATATCTCCCCATGTCAACCCCACACTAGGCACATTGTTTTATGCTGTGACGGTGGTGAAGAGTGAATAACCTGAAAATATGAAGCTAACAGCTCAGTGTTGCAGGGATTCGATGTTTTTTATGGCGTATGCTTGTTCAGGATCCATATTGTGGAAGCGTATTCAATTTTCGGGCTGATCAGTGTGACATAAGCAAGTTTTTTTAAGTGGAGGTGCGTGCCTAAGCTTACGCCTAAGAAGACCGAGTGCGCGGTTAGCTGATGCTAAGGCGTTGTTAATATGATAACGCCAAGTTAAGTGAGATTGACGATGAGCGCCAAGATACTTGAAAGTTGTCACAAGTTTTACGCTAGCATGCACCATTTAGGAACTAGGCTGTAGAAATTGGAGCGGCGCGGGTGATAAACAACATTAGCTTCGTTTTAGGTGCATTTTGTGACATTAGCCACGAGGAACACCATGCTTTACACCGAGCAGACTCGTTAAGCATATAAAAAATTGTGCAGCTGATAGTTGCTCAAAAGTGTGAAAGTTTGAGCGAGTTGGTATGGATCCATAATGTGGCACCAACTAATGTTCGTGCCACAACATTAGACAGTTGCGCTCCGTATACTGAGAAGTTGTCGTTGCTTTTGTTCGTCTCGTGTCTTCTTGAAAACTTAGAAAATTCATGCACAGTGATCATCTCAGCCCAGCGTGCGCTCGAAACGATCCATGCCCGCGACGGAAGTAAGATCTCTGGTCCTCGTGCATCCGAACAATTCCTGCGGGGGCGCGCTGCAAGTGTACATTAATTACAAGGTCAGGAAAAAATAGCAATCATGCTCTCTCTCATTCGTGGTGCCTGCCCTTCGCGTATGTTGTGCTGGTCGGCTTCGAATAATGGGGTCCTACTAAAGCCAAATGCGCGGCTATTGCAATGTCGCTACAACGGCTCTCTCTCCGCGAGCCACAGAGCGTCATGATCCTGATCCCAAGTCAGTAGTATATAAAAGCTTTCAACGCTGGGATCACTTGGACATATTTTGCCTCTGACCACTAATTTGGATAAAGAATATCCACGATGACGGATTAATGTGTGCTTTTAGTGGACCCCTGTGACGTCAAAGCCGCTGGTAACACAGCAGCAGATTTCCTTGCGCAATATTCGTGGCCATGGACGTCTAACCTCAGCAGCGGTCTCAGAGGACGAGAATTTCACATGGCAGCTGGTGGCACACTATTTTTATTTGTTTTGACACCCTCTGCATCATTTATACGGGTCTATCACGAGAGAAAGCCACTTTACTTCCTCGTATTGCGTGCGTAGTGGCTCTGTTTCCACAGAGTCCATCCACCGTGCCGTGTCACCTGTGTGCTTGAATTGTCTTGTTATGGTGTACGGATAGCATTTTATTTCAGTTCGCCTGTGTTTTTATGATGCAATCAGGACATTCCTGAGTAACCTCAGGAAGTGGAATGTGCCATTATGCAACATCGTTCATATTGCTTTCATGATAATGCAATGGGCTCACGAAATAAGATACGCACGGTAGCACTCGACGTATATATTGTTTAAATGCGAAAGCATTACTAGTCTCATTATGTGAAAAGCCGGTGTGTGTGTGCGTGCTTGCAGATGGTACAGAAAATCCCAGCGATGGCAAGAAATATAGGGTGGCATCAAGCAGCTGTATGACGCACACAGCAAGCCGAGAACCGCCACTTCGAACATGTCTGTCTGTTGTTGTCAGGAAGAAAGAAAGAAAAACGGCCGTGGCTTAGCTTGGTTAAGCCTGGTGATTGCGAAGCAACCACCAGTAAATACATAACGCTGTTCGCTTTTCGTTTTCCTTCTCTCGAAACGCACACGTTCCTTCTCGAGCCGCTGTTCCGGGGTTTCTTGGACACGCCTCTGCCGTTTAGTCGCGTTCTGAACTAGTAGAAGGAGACTCACTGTCGGGCATAATTTCTTCCTTTGCTTCTGCTGTTTCCACAGAGGAGGTTGCACGTTGTCGCCGAGCTGCATACTGGGCACGCCGCTTAGAAAGTCGTTCTCCTCGTTCTTCTTCCGTCTCCGTAGCTCGCTGATGCTTCCTCTTTGCATTCTGCCGAGCTGCCTTGTTCGTAGGCACCATCGTAACATCTGGCTGTACGACTGCCTTCTTCTTCTTCTTCTTCAGTGATTGTTGGGAAGGATGAAAAGGAGGGAGACACGGGCTTGTCTACTGGAGGACTAGCCTCCACGCCCACTGCCGGCGTGTCGTAGAAAGAGGAGGGGAGGGGAAAAAAGATTGAAAGGAAAGGATAGGCGCGCAGCCGCAACCCTAAAACCCCTCTGACTGCCTTGGCAAGAGGAGCGGAGCTGTTTTATACAGCTGGTGTGACGTCACTCTGACCGTAGCGCCCCTGGTGAGAGGAGCGGGAGTTAGGCCGCCGTTGGTGGCTACCGCCTCGCCTCGCGGCGGCGTGAGATGGGGCCCCGTTTTTACACAGCTGGTGTGACGTCACACCGACCGTAGCGCCCCTGGTGAGAGGAGCGGGAGTTAGGCCGCCGTTGGTGGCTACCGCCTTGCCTCGCGACGGCGTGAGATGGGGCCCCGTTTTTACACATCTGGTGTGACGTCACTCTAGGTCACGTGTTGTGACGTCACGCAGCGAGGTCATGCTAAAGGTCAATGGTGCCTACCACCGCCTCGCCACGGAACGGGCTGAAGTGCGACCTAAAGTAGTATTGCTTCGCAATAAAAAGGAAAGTGCACAGGCCTGCCCACTGGCTCAAGCCGAGCCACAATCGCTACCACGTGCAGATAGTAGGAGAGTTGAAAGATGGGATAGAAAGACAGGATTGTAAAGACGCGCTAAAGACAAGGCCGATCCCGGAGGTAGTGCAGTACCGGGCCAACCGGTAGCGGGAGTGAAGCATTCTTCAAACTCTCCGCCACATTTCCAAAAATAAGTCCACACATGTCTTTCTGTCTGTTGTTGTAAGGAAGAAGGAAAAGGAAACTGCACAGGCCTGCCCACTGGCTCAAGCCGAGCCACAATCGCTACCACGTGCATATAGTAGGAGAGTTGAAAGATGGGATAGAAAGAAACGATAGTAAAGACAAGGCCAATCCCGGAGGCAGTGCAATACCGGGCCAACCGGTGGCGGGAATGAAGCATATCCTTCAAACTCCCAATTGGACCCGTAACAGATACTGTACGGGGTCCACACATGTCGTTCGTCTATACGTACTCTCCACTGGCTAACCTCCATGTGGCGCCAGTTTCCCAGACAACATTCATACCAATAGCGTGGCTTTTTGGGCTTGTTGGTACATAGTTCCAATACACTGTGTAGCGCAGCAAAAGACGAGGACACAAGAGACGAGAGACGAACACCACGAGCGCTAACTTCCAACAAATTTTATTCTCCTGAAGCATCACATTTATACACCAGAAAACAGTAATCACACGTGCGAACAGTATCGATTTCTTAGAAAAACGAGCTCTTTATCTGAGAGGAGAATGGAAGGTGTGCTAACACACGAGCATCCTGACCTATTTATCTTTTCGGCTTCAATGATTTCGCGCGTTAACCTTTCTCTACTTTTTCCTATCACAAGACTTTTATCAAAGAAAGGCTTACAGGATTTTGACTTGCATGCGAGAATGTGGTCAACTAGCGATCCGCCTTGCCCGTTTCTGACGTTGCGAGCGTGTTCCATTAGGCGCTCGTTCAGACATCTCCCCGTCTGGCCGATATAGTGTTTCCCGCATGACAAGGGAATTTGATATACAACACCTTCATCGCACGTGACGTAGGGCTTCTGGTGCCTAGTTGCGCATCCGCGCGCTTTGTTGGTGTTGGTTTTTCCCAGTTTGCACAACGTTGCAAGTTTTTTCGGCGCCGAGAACACGACGGTCGCATTCGCTCGTTGACCAATTCTTTTTAAATTGTGGGAAATCTTGTGTAGATACGGTAATACAACAAGGTTTTTTCGTTCATGAGGAACTGGGTTTGGAGAACATTGATTGTCTGGTTTCATTCTCTTAACAAGTTTTTCCGCAACGGAAACTTGAACATGGGAGGGGTATCCGGCATTAGTAAGCCTATTGGACTGCTCTTGAAAACTATCGGTCATCATGTGCGGACAAGATTTCTGGAGAGCATTCCGAAAACATAAATTGACAATACCTCTTTTTATCAGTTTTGAATGAGCGGAGTGATATGGCAGCATCGGCTTGTTGCTTCGCGGCTGGTAGGCCCAGCATATGTGATGAGCGTGAAAGGTGAAGTTAATATCTAAAAATCTAATGGAGTTATCGATGGGCAATTCGCATGTTAAAACAAGCGGTTTAAAATGTTCTGTCATGGTAGTTAAAATGCTATGAGCCTTTGACTCAAGTGAGCCTTGGTCACACTTAACAAGAATAAAAAAGTCATCAACAAATCTAAAGACCTTGATTACGTCCAAGCTGTCAAGGCGGCTGGAAACAGCCTTGTCAAGTTTTGCTAAAAACAGATTACTCAGAATTGGCGCTATGCACGACCCGATGCATATCCCTTCTTTCTGAAGGTAGGGTTTTCCTTCCCAGTTAATGAACGTTGACTGCAAGTAAATAGCTAAAATTTCTAAAAAACTGCTCGCCGACACACCCGCCGCATTCTGGAAAGCAACACATCCGAACTCATCTATGCACTCCTCTACACAGCACAGCACCTTGTCGTTCGGCAGCGAGTAATATAGATCCTGAACATCCACTGAAAATGCAACCATGCTGTTATCAGAGCGCGACCGAACAAAGTCTAAAATTTCGTCAGATTTCTTAACCATAAAGGGGTCGTCAAGTGGTAAAAGGTTAAGTTTGCTTTGTAAGTACATTGAAACCGTTTTTTGCCATGTGCCAGTTTCAGAGATGATCACCCTGAATGGTTTTTCCGGTTTATGGGTTTTTGCACTGAAAAAGACGTCTAGAAAATCTTTTCGTGCATCGCCTATTTCTTTAGCCAGCTTGGTAAGGTTTAACTTGTTGCATAGCTTCTTCGCTTTAGCTTTTACTTTTGACATCACTACTTTGTTGCGGCAGTTAAATACAGACGACACGGCTTCGTCAGCCTTGGATTTGTAAAGTTCACAGGATAGAATCGCAAAGCCACCTTCTTTGTCAGCAGGCAGCACGACCAGGTCCTGTTCCTTGATGAAGGACTCGACGCGCTTGAGGGGTAGCTTGGAAGATCCTGGCTTTGAGCACTGCAAAACGTCGACTCCTTCTGAAATGCAGCGGTCGTGTTCCAGTTGCGTTGCACGCTGCGATACTTGGCGTACCATCGCAAGTAGTTGAGCAGCTGACGGCTTGGGCTCCACAGCAAACTTTGGTCCTAACGATAGAACCCTTGACACGTCATCCGGTAGATCCAGGGCCTCCAGGGTGTGGACGGTGCTCCGGGCTGTTTTCGTCCTGCTCGCAAGGTCGGCCCGTAGTTGTGGCAGATGTTGAGCCCACAAGCATTCGGTAGCTTGAGCAGTGATACGCTGGTATTCCCGAAGTGTTCGCCAGGCTGCCTGACTTTCGCCAATCGAGAGAAGCTGAGCCTCGAGGCACTGCCTGTGAAGCCGGGCTTGCCTGTACCACTCGGATTTGGCAAGCTTGCATGCCCTCATGCCGTGACCAGCCGATGGGACGAATCCTCCAAACAACCGCCTCACGTCTTCAGGCAGCAACCTGTTGCGGATGCAAAACGACATTGTGCGTGCACGACATGTTGCAAGCGCTATGAGTGAAACCGTAGCACAGGGATTCTGGTGAACATTAAAAAGCGGGCCCGTTGTACTAGAAATATAGTTCAGTAGCGTGGCTTTTTGGGCTTGTTGGTACATAGTTCCAATACACTATAGCGCAGCAAAAGACGAGGACACAAGAGACGAGAGACGAACACCACGAGCGCTAACTTCCAACAAATTTTATTCTCCTGAAGCATCACATTTATACACCAGAAAACAGTAATCACACGTGCGAACAGTATCGATTTCTTAGAAAAACGAGCTCTTTATCTGAGAGGAGAATGGAAGGTGTGCTGGTTTGCTGGCACATGGCAAAAAACGGTTTCAATGTACTTACAAAGCAAACTTAACCTTTTACCACTTGACGACCCCTTTATGGTTAAGAAATCTGACGAAATTTTAGACTTTGTTCGGTCGCGCTCTGATAACAGCATGGTTGCATTTTCAGTGGATGTTCAGGATCCATATTACTCGCTGCCGAACGACAAGGTGCTGTGCTGTGTAGAGGAGTGCATAGATGAGTTCGGATGTGTTGCTTTCCAGAATGCGGCGGGTCTGTCGGCGAGCAGTTTTTTAGAAATTTTAGCTATTTACTTGCAGTCAACGTTCATTAACTGGGAAGGAAAACCCTACCTTCAGAAAGAAGGGATATGCATCGGGTCGTGCATAGCGCCAATTCTGAGTAATCTGTTTTTAGCAAAACTTGACAAGGCTGTTTCCAGCCGCCTTGACAGCTTGGACGTAATCAAGGTCTTTAGATTTGTTGATGACTTTTTTATTCTTGTTAAGTGTGACCAAGGCTCACTTGAGTCAAAGGCTCATAGCATTTTAACTACCATGACAGAACATTTTAAACCGCTTGTTTTAACATGCGAATTGCCCATCGATAACTCCATTAGATTTTTAGATATTAACTTCACCTTTCACGCTCATCACATATGCTGGGCCTACCAGCCGCGAAGCAACAAGCCGATGCTGCCATATCACTCCGCTCATTCAAAACTGATAAAAAGAGGTATTGTCAATTTATGTTTTCGGAATGCTCTCCAGAAATCTTGTCCGCACATGATGACCGATAGTTTTCAAGAGCAGTCCAATAGGCTTACTAATGCCGGATACCGCTCCCATGTTCAAGTTTCCGTTGCGGAAAAACTTGTTAAGAGAATGAAACCAGACAATCAATGTTCTCCAAACCCAGTTCCTCATGAACGAAAAAACCTTGTTGTATTACCGTATCTACACAAGATTTCCCACAATTTAAAAAGAATTGGTCAACGAGCGAATGCGACCGTCGTGTTCTCGGCGCCGAAAAAACTTGCAACGTTGTGCAAACTGGGAAAAACCAACACCAACAAAGCGCGCGGATGCGCAACTAGGCACCAGAAGCCCTACGTCACGTGCGATGAAGGTGCTGTATATCAAATTCCCTTGTCATGCGGGAAACACTATATCGGCCAGACGGGGAGATGTCTGAACGAGCGCCTAATGGAACACGCTCGCAACGTCAGAAACGGGCAAGGCGGATCGCTAGTTGACCACATTCTCGCATGCAAGTCAAAATCCTGTAAGCCTTTCTTTGATAAAAGTCTTGTGATAGGAAAAAGTAGAGAAAGGTTAACGCGCGAAATCATTGAAGCCGAAAAGATAAATAGGTCAGGATGCTCGTGTGTTAGCACACCTTCCATTCTCCTCTCAGATAAAGAGCTCGTTTTTCTAAGAAATCGATACTGTTCGCACGTGTGATTACTGTTTTCTGGTGTATAAATGTGATGCTTCAGGAGAATAAAATTTGTTGGAAGTTAGCGCTCGTGGTGTTCGTCTCTCGTCTCTTGTGTCCTCGTCTTTTGCTGCGCTACACAGTGTATTGGAACTATGTACCAACAAGCCCAAAAAGCCACGCTACTGAACTATATTTCTAGTACAACGGGCCCGCTTTTTAATGTTCACCAGAATCCCTGTGCTACGGTTTCACTCATAGCGCTTGCAACATGTCGTGCACGCACAATGTCGTTTTGCATCCGCAACAGGTTGCTGCCTGAAGATGTGAGGCGGTTGTTTGGAGGATTCGTCCCATCGGCTGGTCACGGCATGAGGGCATGCAAGCTTGCCAAATCCGAGTGGTACAGGCAAGCCCGGCTTCACAGGCAGTGCCTCGAGGCTCAGCTTCTCTCGATTGGCGAAAGTCAGGCAGCCTGGCGAACACTTCGGGAATACCAGCGTATCACTGCTCAAGCTACCGAATGCTTGTGGGCTCAACATCTGCCACAACTACGGGCCGACCTTGCGAGCAGGACGAAAACAGCCCGGAGCACCGTCCACACCCTGGAGGCCCTGGATCTACCGGATGACGTGTCAAGGGTTCTATCGTTAGGACCAAAGTTTGCTGTGGAGCCCAAGCCGTCAGCTGCTCAACTACTTGCGATGGTACGCCAAGTATCGCAGCGTGCAACGCAACTGGAACACGACCGCTGCATTTCAGAAGGAGTCGACGTTTTGCAGTGCTCAAAGCCAGGATCTTCCAAGCTACCCCTCAAGCGCGTCGAGTCCTTCATCAAGGAACAGGACCTGGTCGTGCTGCCTGCTGACAAAGAAGGTGGCTTTGCGATTCTATCCTGTGAACTTTACAAATCCAAGGCTGACGAAGCCGTGTCGTCTGTATTTAACTGCCGCAACAAAGTAGTGATGTCAAAAGTAAAAGCTAAAGCGAAGAAGCTATGCAACAAGTTAAACCTTACCAAGCTGGCTAAAGAAATAGGCGATGCACGAAAAGATTTTCTAGACGTCTTTTTCAGTGCAAAAACCCATAAACCGGAAAAACCATTCAGGGTGATCATCTCTGAAACTGGCACATGGCAAAAAACGGTTTCAATGTACTTACAAAGCAAACTTAACCTTTTACCACTTGACGACCCCTTTATGGTTAAGAAATCTGACGAAATTTTAGACTTTGTTCGGTCGCGCTCTGATAACAGCATGGTTGCATTTTCAGTGGATGTTCAGGATCTATATTACTCGCTGCCGAACGACAAGGTGCTGTGCTGTGTAGAGGAGTGCATAGATGAGTTCGGATGTGTTGCTTTCCAGAATGCGGCGGGTCTGTCGGCGAGCAGTTTTTTAGAAATTTTAGCTATTTACTTGCAGTCAACGTTCATTAACTGGGAAGGAAAACCCTACCTTCAGAAAGAAGGGATATGCATCGGGTCGTGCATAGCGCCAATTCTGAGTAATCTGTTTTTAGCAAAACTTGACAAGGCTGTTTCCAGCCGCCTTGACAGCTTGGACGTAATCAAGGTCTTTAGATTTGTTGATGACTTTTTTATTCTTGTTAAGTGTGACCAAGGCTCACTTGAGTCAAAGGCTCATAGCATTTTAACTACCATGACAGAACATTTTAAACCGCTTGTTTTAACATGCGAATTGCCCATCGATAACTCCATTAGATTTTTAGATATTAACTTCACCTTTCACGCTCATCACATATGCTGGGCCTACCAGCCGCGAAGCAACAAGCCGATGCTGCCATATCACTCCGCTCATTCAAAACTGATAAAAAGAGGTATTGTCAATTTATGTTTTCGGAATGCTCTCCAGAAATCTTGTCCGCATATGATGACCGATAGTTTTCAAGAGCAGTTCAATAGGCTTACTAATGCCGGATACCCCTCCCATGTTCAAGTTTCCGTTGCGGAAAAACTTGTTAAGAGAATGAAACCAGACAATCAATGTTCTCCAAACCCAGTTCCTCATGAACGAAAAAACCTTGTTGTATTACCGTATCTACACAAGATTTCCCACAATTTAAAAAGAATTGGTAAACGAGCGAATGCGACCGTCGTGTTCTCGGCGCCGAAAAAACTTGCAACGTTGTGCAAACTGGGAAAAACCAACACCAACAAAGCGCGCGGATGCGCAACTAGGCACCAGAAGCCCTACGTCACGTGCGATGAAGGTGTTGTATATCAAATTCCCTTGTCATGCGGGAAACACTATATCGGCCAGACGGGGAGATGTCTGAACGAGCGCCTAATGGAACACGCTCGCAACGTCAGAAACGGGCAAGGCGTATCGCTAGTTGACCACATTCTCGCATGCAAGTCAAAATCCTGTAAGCCTTTCTTTGATAAAAGTCTTGTGATAGGAAAAAGTAGAGAAAGGTTAACGCGCGAAATCATTGAAGCCGAAAAGATAAATAGGTCAGGATGCTCGTGTGTTAGCACACCTTCCATTCTCCTCTCAGATAAAGAGCTCGTTTTTCTAAGAAATCGATACTGTTCGCACGTGTGATTACTGTTTTCTGGTGTATAAATGTGATGCTTCAGGAGAATAAAATTTGTTGGAAGTTAGCGCTCGTGGTGTTCGTCTCTCGTCTCTTGTGTCCTCGTCTTTTGCTGCGCTACACAGTGTATTGGATTCATACCAAAATTGTGGTGTAACCGCTTGTCGTACAGCATTACGGGTGGTCATACGATTTCTCGTTGCATATTGCTTACATGTGCTAGTCAAGTTGGACGTTAGCTTGCTGCAGGGATTCGAACTGAGGAAATGTGCATTTTCAATTGTGTGCCTTCCTAGACTCTCTACCCCTTCCCTTAAGTAGCGGCTGAGATGTCCACCGAGATGTCAGAGATTTACTGCGCCATTTACTTTCCTCAAAAACCAATTTTTGTATCAAAATTGTGATTCAACTGTTTGTCACAGTGTTCCGGGTGGTGTCATACGCGCGCGTGTGTGTGGGTTGTGTATGGGTGGATGTGCGCCTTTCAATGCACTCAGGAACTGTAATTCTTTTGCATTCCCACGCGTGAACAGTCTTGTCTCTATCGAGTTTTATGCGTTGCATATTGCAATCACTCAGTTCAGCCCTTGGGCGCGGCCGGGCAGCCACCAAACCACGTGACGTGACGTCACGACAGCCGGAGGAAAAGCTGGGCCCCAACTAGCGCTGTCGCGCGCGGCCGCAGCCACCACCTGATTCCCGCTCCTCCCGCTAGGGGCGCTGCGCCGGCGTGTGACGTCACGGAGGAAAAGCTGGGCCCCAACTGGCGCGGTCGCGCGCGACCGCAGCCACCACCTGACTCCCGCTCCTCCCGCTAGGGGCGCTGCGCTATGATTGACGTCACGGCATATGTGTAAAAGAGCTGCGCTCCTTCGCCGGGACAGTCTTATACCCCTGTCACACGGGCATTTCGAGGGCCCTCGAACCGATAGTCTATCGACTCAAAAGGCGATCGAGCGCTGCTACACGGGCAGTTTCAATGGCGATCGAGTCAATAGCCTATCGAGTCAACGGAGCAGCACGGAACTCCATCGAGATATGCAACGCATTCTTGGCTTAACCAAGCTAAGCCTGGCCATTTTTTTTATTACAAGACACAGGAGGAGAAATCGTGACCTGTTAAACGTAACGCTAATCCCACCTGCCAATTAACAACCACAGCCACTCCTGTCTCTCAGTTCTGAGCACGGTGCAAGAATATTGTATGTTATTCTTACACCGTAGTTCTGAGTCAGCATGGAGGAAGGAAAGAAAAGAGGGGAAGCGGTTACGTCGCATTTTTTGAAGCCGGCTCCCCCCTGCTCCCTCCACTACTTGGTCGCCGTCTCAACACGCTGGCGCATGCGCAGAAGATAGTGCAGCGGACGACGCCGCTGCGCCTAGCGTTACTATTGGCTGCGCCGTCGGCCAAAGACTCCCAGTAGTTTGCGAAAACACATGACTTCCGGCACACTTTTTGGCGTGCAGCTCGGATAGCGATGACCTTTCCTGAGTTTTCCTTCCTCCATGTCAGACAGTCAGTGCTATACTGCGTACAATTAACTCAATACTCTGGCTTATCTATCCTCATCATTATCATAAGTACGTACGCTTTGGTATCTTCTAATTTTAACGAACGGATGCTCTCTTGAAATGCTTCTTACCTCTACTTTTGCTTTTAGTCATTAAGGGATCGCTGCCCGAATGTTGTCCAAGTCGCAGGTATGAAATATGATGCTCTCTGAAAACAAAAAGGACAGAACAAGAAAATACTTTATTACGGTCGCATATTAAGCTCTCAGGATGTCCATTTAATCTAAAGCTGGCAGTTGTAACTAAGCTTAATAAGAAGTACAAGTTGAAAGTTGTTCAGGCGTCTGCACCTATATGCAGTCACGAGGACGAAATGGTCGAAAATTTTTACGAAGACGTCGAATAGGCAATGCAAGAAGTAAAAACGCAGTACGCAGTACAAATGTGCGACTTCTATGCAAGGTAAAGATGAAGCTGGCAGGCGAGCAGGCTGTAGGAAACTATGGAATACGTCCTAGAAATAACAAGGGAGAACTATGAGCAGAGACTGCAAAAAAAAAAAAAAATGAGCGGACGCTGAGGCAGTGGTCGAATATCGAGCGTTAACAGACCTAACCTAGGTCGCCGGTTCGAGTCCCTGCCGCGAGATAGACCCTAAATTAACTAGTAAGTTTATGCTGCACGAAACGCGAAATCGCACGCTCCCGCCCCGAACACTCTGCGACGAACGGTTGAGCCGCAATGTTCATATCAAGATTCGTAAAAAGGTGGAATTGGAGCTACATAAGTCCCCGGCTCGAATCCCTGCCGCGAGCAAGGTTCTAACTAAACTAGCAAGTTTATGCTGAAGGAAACGCATCGCATGACATATTCGAAACCTTCTGCGGCAAACGGTTGGCCCACAAATTTATCACGAATGTGGGGACTAAGTGGTCCGACTTTGACGCCTGCCAGACAGGGTATGCCGGAGCGGAGGGGTATACCGGGTGTTACAAGGATGGTTTATTGATTCTAAAAGGAGAGAGTGAGAGGTCCTAGGCTGGGTGAGCCTCTGGGCCCAATCTAAAATCCTGTCCTTGAGATCAAGCGCTGGGCTGCGTAGGGCAGCCTCCCACTGCTACTTTGAATTAATATTCAGGAATTTTGGTGGGGGTGACGAAGACAGCCCCGCATGATGTGGTCGAGGTTGGTTCTGCCCGGGCAGAAATTACAAGCTGAGGAGGAATTACTGGGTGGATGAAGGGGAGGGGGAAGTAGGAAAAGCTCGAGCCTGGAGCTGATGAAACGGAATCTCGCGATACCGAGAGGTTTTGCGGCGGGCTGGGGGGTATACAAGGCGACCGAGGCGGTAATGGTGACATATGTCATGAAAGGAGAGGAGGCGATCCCGCGCAGTAAGCGGGCCACGTGGCTGAAGGCGGACTCCATGGCCGGCGCTCGGATGGTGAAACCGCGGGCTCAGGCCTGCGCCACCTCGTCGCCAGCTGGCCCGCGTGTGCGGGGTTCGAAAGAAGGGTGATAGAGTGGGTTGGAAGGTGTCTTAAGAGGAGGTACAGGGCTGGATGGGATATCAGAACCGCGCGAAATTGTGGATGGCTTATTTAGAATCACTGACAATAATGGTAATATCGGGAGTGGTCAGAGCAAGAGCGAGGGCCGCTTCATCCGCCTCCTCCGAAGAGGTGTGTACTGAGGCAGCCATTTTAAGGCGGCAGCTGGAATCAACAGCGGAGAGGGCATAGGACAGGCCGGAGGAATATTCAGCCGCATCGACATAAAACATTTTCCTTGGAAATGGAAAGGCGTTTCTGAAGGGCTTCCTCCCGTTTTTGACGTCGTTGTTGATGGTGAACAGAATGCATTCTCTTGGGTAAAAGGGGGACGCATAGGTGTTGATGAATATGTAGGGGACTGTGTGCTTGGACCGAGTAACCAAGGTAAAGTCGATGGGTAAGGACTGAAGTACATGCCCAACAGTTGCAGTGCGGGCAAGACGGGCATATTGTGAGGTGAGATGTGCCTCTACAATCTCAGGGAGGGTGTTTGGAGTTCGGTGGATGCATTAGAGGGAATACCGTATTTATGGACACGACGGAGAACATCCACTGCGCCGATTTCTGCACGAGAGAAGTGAAGGTATGGTAGTGAGTACGCAAGTCTGCTAGGCACTGAGGCCTGGACCAGACGAAGAAGTTCCGACTTGCAGAGACCTCCGTGTTTGTTGGACACGTGCCCTATGAGGCGGAGGGTGTGATCGACGGCCGTACGAAGGGTTTGAAGAGTATGAGTGTTCAGCCGGTTGGCCTGAATGAAAAGGCCAAATACTCGAATTTGAGAGACGTTTTGGATAGCGTGGTTATTAACCTGAACAGCAATAGAGGAAGAGAGTCGATAACAGAGGTGTGAGGGAAGGAGCAGGAGTTTAGACTTGGTAGCTGCACAGCGTAGGTTAAGCTGGACATCCTTGTTTCCAATGGTAGCATGGATACAGAAGTCATACACAGGGTCTTGACCTACAAGGAAGATTTTCAGTAATTTTCAAGAATTGGATTTTTGAGGCAAAAATATGGCTTTTGCGGGATGGTATTGCCAGGGTTGGCGGACGCCAGAAAACCGGTGAATCATCTTGACTAGTAAGATTGTTAACTCACTTCCAATAATCAATTTTCTAGCTATTAGAGTTAAGCGTCTTGTTGCAAGTAGATATTTGTAGCCGACCGTCAGTAAACGCCATTTCAGTTTTTGGAATTTCGAGAACGCGATTACCCTCGCCGCTGTGGCTTGACAAAATTTGGCTTTTTCGACTAGTTATGTGCACTGGAGGGGTTTCTTTGCATGCATGCTTTCGAAAGCACATGTATTTTCGCACGATACAGCCGAATTTTGTTGAACCACAGCGGCGAGGGTAATGGCGTTTTCGAAATTTAATAATAATAATAATAATAATAATAATATTAATAATAATAATAATAATAATAATAATTGGTTTTTGGGGAAAGGAAATGGCGCAGTATCTGTCTCATATATCGTTGGACACCCGAACCGCGCCGTAAGGGAAGGGATAAAGGAGGGAGTGAAAGAATAAAGGAAGAAAGAGGTGCCGTAGTGGAGGGCTCCGGAATAATTTCGACTACCTGGGGATATTTAACGTGCACTGACATCGCACAGCACACGGGCGCCTTAGCGTTTTTCCTCCATAAAAACGCAGCCGCCGCGGTCGGGTTCGAACCCGGGAACTCCGGATCAGCAGCCGAGCGCCCTAACCACTGAGCCACCGCGGCGGGTTTTTCGAAATTTCAAAAAACTCAAATGGCGGTTACTAACGGCCTGCTACAAGTCTCTAATTGCTGCTAGACGCCTAAATCTACTAGTTAGAAAGTTAATTATTAAAAATTAGTTAACCATCTTACAAGTTAAGATGATTCACCGGTTTTCTGGCGTCCGCCAAGCCTGGCAATACCGTGCCGCAAAAGCCATATTTTTGCCTCAAAAATCCTATTTTTGGAAATTTCGTTAAGTCTTCCTTGTAACAACCGGTATATACCGTATATACCATATATATACCGGATCGATATAGTTTAATTTCGAGTATCACGACACCGCCTGTTATTGCTTTATTCCATTATGTAACCACCTCGGTTACCACGGCAATCATGGGATACAATGTCGTTGCAATGGAGGCCGCCATCTTGGATTATATCCGTGGAATCAGCATTACTCGGGGGCTCGAAACGCGACCAAGCTATAACGCTCTAAATACTCTATTGTTGAATACCTTGTTCCACAATAGCAAGATAGGAAACGGACACGAAAGAGCTCCAGTGTAAAGATTAAAAGTGAAATAGACTTCATTGTCTGGCTCCATCCCGTCATCCTGCATGATGCGCAGGTGAGAGGCAAGGGGTAGTTTGGTTTATGGTTTATGGGGGTTTAACGTTCCAAACCGACTCAGGCTATGAGGGACGCCGCAGTGAAGGGCTCAGCGAACATAGTATGGAGGTGGGGGCTATGACTGAGGTTTGAAAAGGAAATGAGGAAAATTTATAACGATGAAACATTTAAACTAGAGTCAAGAGAAAAATTGGGCAAAGGCGACTTTAACATGCAAGCATTAGTATTACACCCTTACCAATTATTGGGTGTATACTACAAGGGCTAGATTAGCTAATACGGATACAGGCAAGCTGCCCCAGAAGACAAAGAATTAGACTAAGGAACGCCAGAGCAAAGTTTCACGCTGCGTAGACAAGATTTAAAAAGCAGAATTATCAAAGCTAACCAATCAGCTGAAACGGGTTGAGACATCAAATTGCAGGTTGTTTTCTTTTTCTCTCTTTTTTTTTGTCGTTAGCCATCCCTTTACGCTCAGGACCTTTCCTAAGGTCTTGCACACCGTGGGAACTGCGGGCGAGGAGGAGGAGGTAAACTTTATTAAAGAAGAGGTCTTAAGAGCGGGTTGGGGTCGTTCCCCTCCCAGCGGTGGGCTCCTCTTCCAGGCCGGACGCCGGGCGGCCGACCGACATCACCTCTTCGGCCTGCTCCGGGTCCGAGCTAAGCAGCGCGGCCTCCCACTGCGATTGGGTAGACAGCTGCAGACTGTTCGACGGCTTGTCTTGATTACATGAGTATAGGGTGTGTGCTGTGTCTGCCTTATGGTGTCCACAGAGAGAACAGACGGGGATAAACTGCTCTGGGAAACATATGGACTACATGTACGGATTACAGAAAGTGTCTCTTTGGAGCTGCCGCCAGCTGACTTGTGTTTTACTTAGAGATCTATGTAGTTCTAGGAAGATTTGTATTTCTTTCTTGAAGTGGGTAGCAATTTCTTTGTAGGTCGTCACTCGCTCCTTGGCCGACCTGAGCTCGGGGTAGCGCACCTCCCGGTTAACTACGAATCCTCGGGCAAATTGGTGCGCCGCCTCGTTCCCAGGATGGCCAGAATGGGCGGGGACTCAGATCAATGTGATCTGGCGGGTATTGGAGATTTTTTTGTAATATTTTGATGGCTGCGGAGTGGGTCCTTCCTTTGGCAAAATTTCGAATTGCGGTTTTAGAGCAACTGATTATGTAATTGGCAGTGGTGGAGGCAATGGCTAAAGCTATGGCAGCTTCTTCGGCCTCCCCCGGAAATTTTGTTTTATCGATTGTCGCCGATGCGAGGGGAGAACCTCGATGATCGACAACTGCCAGGGAAAAGGCGTCTCTGTCCGCATGTTCTGCCACGTCCACATGCACCGTGTCTTTCTGAACTGAAAATCTTTCGTGAAGTTTTTCTGCCCTAGCCTTTCTTCTCTCCGTATCGTAGTGTCGATATATGTTTTTGGGCAGAGGATGGACTATTAAGTGTTCGTGCACGTGTCTTGGAATTGGCAAGGTGTGTGCGCGGATTCCTTCATATTGTATTCCTGCCTTCTTTAGGATGAAACGTCCCGTCTCAGTGCCTGATAGTCGCTCCTGGGGGCGATATCCCCAGGACTTTAAGTAATTGATCAAGCGCCTTTTTGTCACCTACAGTTCCGGTTTCAAGGGTCGTGACACACCGATATGCGATATACCCCACAGTGCGTTAACCTGATCGCTGTCTCAGCCTGCCAGCTGTCAGTCTCGAGTGGCGCTGGTGCTGTCCTGTGTGTTCTACTTTTGTCCTCGTTCGTCGCGCCCTTTCATTACACCTTCAAGCATGAACCGATTAGCCCGAGTAAGACTTGTACTTTTGCGCAGTTTTTAACCTTCCTCGCGATCAGGGAGAGCTGATACAAAACAATAAAAGGGGCAGAAACGTAAGCCGCTTCATTATTGAACGCTGCAGACATGGCAGTTAGCGCTAGCTAGGTTGCCAACATCGCCAAAAATTTTGTAACAAAAGAACTCCAAGTTTTCTCATTTTCGGCCTCTAATCCACCTTGTGGTGTGGTGGGTGACCTTTTTTCGGTGCCCAGGGTCGCTGTAGTGTAACCCTCACGCTCTTTCGAGCTGCTTTAATAGTGTACTCACCCAGTATAGCCAGCTTCATAACTTTCACCTATTTTGTAGTCGTCATCACCATAATTTTCTAACACCTGATAACAAATGCACGTATGCTCCGATTTTCCAGTCTTATGAAGTTCACTTCGGAGGAACACCCAAATCCTTAGTTGCGTTTTCAAAAACTGCAAAAAAAGTTGACTTTAGTACACTGTGAACCCAGTAACATTACCAAAATTTAACACTAAACTAAATAACGGTCGAATTAAGTTATTAGCCTTATATATGCCTGTCTCATTCATTATACTACCATCCCCCAAGTGCAATAATGCACTTTCAAAAGAGGAGTGCTCGGGCTGCGCTCTGTCTGGTGCTGCCTGTGCCTTTGCCAATGGAAAAGGCAGCTCTACTCCAGCGCGCATAGAGTACCAGTTCGCAGTTTGCAGTACAGAGGGCTGTGCATGGCGCGTAGTTTAAGGCAATTCCCTTATCACGCCAGAGTTTTTACATATTACACGAGATCATTATCACACAGAGCTAGATGACTTTTCGGGTCATCTCTCCTGTACACAGTGCGATAGCTTCCCCGACTCTCCGCACATGTGGCATTGCCTACACAGTACCTCCCTTCGATACTGCATACATAGGGCCCTTTATTTTCAGGTCAAACCCTATGTATACCCGGAAATGCGCCTTCAAGAAAATGTAGTTTACCAGGACAATGACTTAAAGGCACTGCTCGTAAACTGAAAGATATGTCTACTTAATCTAGAGCGATGTTTTTAGTTAACTGAAGATTATTTCAAACCTCTTTATAGCTTGTTATACACGGCGCCGTTCTATTAAACGATAAATCTTCGGTACACCTTTAGAGGCGGGAAATCGTTACTGACGGCATACTTCAGTGGCGCCATTACATCACACGCTGACAACTACTTGAATACCCACTGTAGAGTTGAATGAATGCTTTCGCAGTGTGATAGGCCAGAATATCTAGGGAAGGCGCGGAAGTGTTGCAGACTGAGGCGCTAATGTACGCGACGAAACTAATAAAGAAAAAAGAATTATTTGGCAAAGTAAACAACTTATTGGCGCGAGCAGCGATTTCTAGTGTATTTATGAAATTATTGAGCGTTTTACGCTCCGCAAAAAAAAAAAACGAGTGCAAATAGTAAGTTATCTTGACCCAAAAAAAATCGGTAGAGGCACTTAAGGCTACTTACGTGTGGGAACGCGAAAGCATTAGTTCTTGCACGACCGAGATTCTTTCATTAAAGTTCTTTCTGCGAGATGGGTTGTCTACGTGGTTTATTGTGCTCCAAGTCCGGCACACGTTGAGGGCTATATGAGAGCTACTGCAGCGCGCTGCATAGATTAGTATCCGCGGCGAGACTGCCTTGCGCGCGGGCGATCCCATCTTGGTTCTAACTCAGGAGGAGGAGGAGGAGGAAGAAGAAGAAGAAGAAGAATAAGAAGAAGAAGAAAAATAAGAAGAAGAAGAAGAAGTCATATTACTTGAGGAGAAGAAGAAGAAGAAGAAGGCCCACTGATCTCCACTAGGGGGCTGGATGCCGCATTGGGCGCCCGAAAGTAAAGCCACCGGAAGATGAGCGGCATATCCCAGAACTCAGCCTTTGGCTGTGCACGCAATCGGACCTCAGCACGGTTTTTCAGTTTTAGTTTTCGCTTTCCATTTAGCATTTTGTCTTTTCGGCGTTCTCGTCTGTTTTCATGACAATGCATGCCCACCTGTAGCGCCGTCAACTGCATGAGGAGAGCAGCAGTGTCTTCGAGAAAGACGTTTCAAAAATAAGGGTCCATTGCATCGCAATGGGACGACACTAGCAGACGACAGGACGTCTCTCGTAGCCTCGTCTGCTCAGCTCTGTGCCGTCCCGCTAGCGTCGCCAACTTTGCTCTTTGTTGTGATGCACATTAACTGTCGCGCTCTAAGCCCCAGTTATACCATCAATACAGGATAAATTTAAGAAAGAATAGGTATCAAGTACTGTTTCGTACTGTAGCAAATTATGCCTGAATGGGCTTTTATTCCTGATGCTTGGTGCAGTTGACTTCTAACAGCGCTTGTGACATGCGCTGCAGCTATCATTCGTCTTTCTCGTCAGTCGTTTCTCTCGCGCTGTGTAGATGAAACATGGCTGTGCTATTGAGTTAGACTAAAAGCACGCCTGGAAGGTAAATAACACCCTAAAGCGATAAACATCACCTGCCATCGATGAGAACAGACATCTTCCGCCACCAGCCCGAAACTGAAACTGCGGCAGCTGCATAACGAGTGGCTCTTCAAGATTTCCGCGCCATCATTCGCCTTTTCTTTGCTACACGAAAATTTGTTTCTAAGATATCCTAGACTGATCGTAATTCCACTACTTCTCCTAATTACGCTCGGAAGACAAGGACCAAATAAGAACACATTGCTTAATGCACGTACCCCTTTGTCGCGGCATGGTGAGACCTGCATGCTTGTTCACTTCGGTTCCTCTGAAATTACAGTGTTCCCCGAACAATGCTCACATTTATCACGTTGAGCTTGCTTATTCCTTTGATATTACAGTAGCCGTTACACGAAAACAACGCCAAAAACTGAGGACGGAAGGGCGAAAGACGCGACTTTTTGCATTTAAATACACAGCAGACACCGAACTTCCGGAACATGCCTCAGAACTTCCGGTGGCTTCACTCACGCCCACTTCGGAAAGCGGGAATGCGGCATCGAGACAGCGGGGTGGTTGCAGTCGCCACCATGCTCAGCTATTTTGGAGCGAAAAGCTCCACTTCTCGCATGTAAAGCTGAAGGTAAAATGACGCTTGGATTTGACGTCTAACTGGAGCCTAGCCGCAGGCGTATCTGTGACGTCTCACCACGTGACTTGTCCAGGTATCACCACTCGTTCCGCCCCTGTGCCGAGCGCCGCTCTGACCGTTCGCTCTTGCCAGTTGTGTCACGTGACTAACCACGTGATTCGCTCTTGCTGAATAAAGGCCGGCGCGCGCCGCCTACGGGTCCTATTGGGACCCAAGATATTAAACTTATTTTAGGAATGCGCAGAGTGCTTGAAGCACTCCGGCACGGGTTGGCCCGGTATTGCACTGCCTCCGGGGTCGGCCCGGGTTATAATAGCGCGCGCGCGTCTTTTCTTTCTCTCTTTGCACTCCTGTCTGTCAACTCTCCTACTTTCAGCACGAGGTAGCGATTGTGGCTCAGCTTAATCGCGCCGGCGATTGGTTACTTCCTGGTCGTTTTCCGCCACTGTGTGTTAACGCTCTTTCTGTACAAGTATTTGAATACATTAGCTGCCCGCCTTTTATCGTCCAATTTCCTCAGGCGCTCTTCATATAATATTTTACTCTGAACTTCCCGTGCTTCGAACCACGCTCAGCCCATGTCCACGTGTACTGCCTCGTTGGTGGTCTTGCCGTGGGCACCTATAGTGTTAACTGTTAACCTTCCAATAGCTTTCTCTCATCTATTTCTAGTCCCGACTGAACTTCTCCCCTTAGGCACAAAACCGCACTTCCGAAAGTAAGCCCTGGCACACACAGTTCCCTATTTTTCATTATCGCGGCGTCTCTTCGCCGTGTCGCCCTAACAGCCTTTTCGCGCTTTTTCGTGTATATCTCTCCTTTATATACCTATACCACAAGATATTTCTATTCTGCCAGTCCGGGTATTTCATGGCCTTGTATTGTAAGCACCTGATCAGTGGAATCGTTGAGAATCATCACGCCTGACTTGACTGCGCTAAAAGTGAAGCCTAGAGCGTCTCCTTCGCCTCCACAGGAATTAACCAGAGTCTGCATGGTATATAGAAACGTAATTATTAGCCGCCCTTTTGTGTCGGAGTGCTGACAGAAGTTTCATAGCCTTTAATTCGTAGCGTGCTGAATATCTTCGGATTAACTGCCAATTTTCCTGCAATTTCTAAACTATTCTCTTGACCTTCCCCACCAATCCTCTAGTCTTCTCTTACTACTTTTTGAAAGCTGAGCACGTACTGGCTATTCCGAACCCTATTGTGCTTGTAGGGGGCTACTGAGCGCCCTCTTTCGATAGCATCTGGAAACAGCTTCGCGGTATCCTGACCGCGCGCTTTAGTGATGGCGCGGCACAACGCCGGGTGTGGGTTGGGTCATGATGCCATCTACGAAAGCAATTAAATTTCAGCTGCTTCAGCCCGCCACCTGCGGTGCCTCCGCGAATGCCGCCAAATAATGCAGCGCGGGCTTTCCCTAGGGTGCTGTTTGTTTCCTTCTTTACAGCGCCTCCGCAAGTGTTTCTGCGTGCATTACGAATGCCCCGCACCGTTTTCTGGTGTTATCCCTTCCCCCAGTGTCGTGTTGCCCTAGAAATGGCTAGCGCAAGAAAACAGAACAGCCCGCTTTGCCTACAAGTTTCACACATCGTTACCGCTAATGCCCGTCGAATTATGATAATCGGTTCAGTTTCCCTGGTACACTTGAGCCTTGCGACAGCGACTCTCAGGCTAGGGGGTGACAGCCAACTCTGTAGCTTCGCAACTTGATGACGGCGTAAACCTCGTGTTTGCATTGCATTGCGCATTGTGAAAATGGTGCATTGTCCGCAAGGGCATAGTGTACTATACGTGCGTAAAAATGATGTATGCACGATTATTACCTTGTATGCTTTCCTACATACACACAGAAAATTTGTACCTGTGACACTCATTTTTATTGGCCATTAGCAAAAAGTAGTTAAGACTGCGGTGTTTTACTCTGAGCTCAGCCCGTCATGATCAGCATCATCCGGGCTGTCGAAGAAAAAAAATATAATTTCTGACAAGACAGCAAGCTTCTACCATGACAGCGTTTTCTTATTGCTTCAACATAATTTCTAGCTGCCCAGAGTGTTTACATAGAAGTATATCATAGAATAATATTCATAGGTATGCGGGTGGGAAGCGCAAAACACTTCCGCGATGGTTGTCATCGTAACTATAACATGCGTTATGCTTTAGTACCCGTGTAAAGGATGCATGGAACCAACACCAACCGTAACGAGAACGCACGGCTGACCTAACTGTGCGAAGGCAAAAAAATGAGTGCTTATACCGTACATCTGTACAGTACAACTGCACATGCACTGTTTACGTGCATAAACTTTGCATACCTCCCTGAGGTCCTTCAGTGTGACTGCAAAAGTCTCGCCTGCGACTCCCAGAACGAAGACAAATAAAAACCAGGACATTCGATTTTCTACAAAGTGTACGAGAAAATCAGAACAACGATATAGAAGCGGAACAGAACGGCATACGCCGGAGTATATAAATGCGTCTTATGACACGTGACCTCACGTGCTCCACGGCTTCATTTTCTTCCCGGCCCACCGGCCACCGGCCCCGGCCATCGGCTTCAAGCTATAAAAAGTACCTTCCATAACATTGTTTCGCACATTCTTTTGAGAGAAACATATGTCATCTAAAATACCAGATGAAGTGGAAATGTCATGAAATGCTTCTTATGAAAAAACTTGCTCCACGCGCATTGCGCCTTGCACTTTACAAAGCAAAACATCGGGCTTCTTGCCTCACAACTAGATGTTCGTCTGTTCACAGCATTATACAGGGTGTTTTTTTTCTAACCTTTGCTGATTTTTATTTTAAATACAGTGAGAGATGTCACTGCGGTCTCACGAGCCGGATTTTACAGCAAGGCAACAATATGCACACCACATGGATCAACAATTAGACGACTAATTAACTAAATTTAACTCATCATCATCAGCCTGAATGCGCCCACTGAAGGGCAAAGGCCTCTCCCATGCCTTTTCAATTAACCCTGTCCTTCGTCAGCCGCGGCCACCATATCCGTGCAAACTTCTTAATCTTTGATCCGCCACGATGGGTCCGAACCCGGGTTCGAACCCGACCGCGGCGGCAGCGTTTCGATGGAGGCGAAACGCATAGGCGCCCGTGTGCTGTGCGATGTCAGTGCACATTAAAGATCCCCATGTGGTCTGTGTATTGTGTGGGTTGTATTTTGTTGAGTGTATTTAGATTCGGGTATGAGCCCGTCTGCAGCAGCCTCCAGGCGACGGCGTCTTCCCCGTAGAGAGATTTATGTGGTGGGGGGTACCGTTTCCTGCAGCCCTTGTAGTGTTTTAAGATTGCCGAGTAATGTCTAGGGACAGGTTCGGCTTCCTCGAGGTCGCTTGTGGGGGGAGCTCGGTAGAAAGTGTACCCTCGAGCTACCCTGTCAACCACTTTGTTGCCTTCCACTCCCGCGTGTCCCGGCGTCCTTACTATCGTATGTTTTATTGGTTCTCCTTCTTCTGTGCTTTGTTTGGGTCGGTCCCCAGAGCGGAGTATGCGGAGCGCTTTGTGACCTATTCTGCCTAGCATAAAGTTTCGGCATGCCGTTTGAGAGTCGGTTAGTATTGTTAAGGATCGCTTAGTCCGGTAGCCCTTCGCTGCCGCTAGAGCGACGGCCACTTCTTCAGCCTCGACTACCGTGCAGTCCCGTAGCGACGCGCTGATGATTTCCCGCATGTCCGAGTTTATCACAGCCGCTACCGCGTTGGGGTTGTTTTGTCCCGTCCTTCTGGGGTATGTGGCTGCGTCCACATGCACCGTTGTTGTCTGGCGGGCTAGTGATTTTTGGATGTACTCGGCTCTCGACTTTCTGCGTTCTACGTGTAGGTTGGGGTCCATGTTCTTGGGAGGGGGTCACTCTAATTGTGCCCCGTATGCCGTCCGGGATAGTCGCGGTTCGCTGGATTTCTTGTATTTGTTCGTTGCATCCCAACTTCTGCAGAAGCTTCCTGCCAGACGGACAAATGCCCATGGTGCCATGAAACACCCACGCTCTATCACATAACGTGGGCCTGCCAGAAAAAAGAGGTGGCACCAAAAATAATAATAATTGTTTTTTTTTGGGGGGGGGGAAAGGAAATGGCACAGTATCTGTCTCATATATCGTTGGACACCTGAACCGCGCCGTAAGGGAAGGGATAAAGGAGGGAGTGAAAGAAGAAAGGAAGAAGAGGTGCCGTAGTGGAGGGCTCCGGAAGAATTTCGACCACCTGGGGATCTTTAACGTGCACTGACATCGCACAGCACACGGGCGCCTTTGCGTTTTTCCTCCATAAAAACGCAGCCGCCGCGGTCGGGTTCGAACCCGGGTACTCCGGATCAGTAGTCGAGCGCCCTAACCACGTAGCCACCGCGGCGGGCACCAAAAATACGAAACCCGAGTGCGGAGCAGTGGGAAGGAATGCTCTCCAGCGACCGTCAGGACGTCCAACTTGGGCTGATCCGGCGAGCACAGTTGGCAGCGGCATCCAGCGGAGCCCTGGACTAGCGGCAGACGTTGTTGCAAATGGGTTGCAAGCCCCAAGGGTAGCGTTGGCCTGGCGGCCTGGGGCACAGCTGGAAACATCCGAAGGTCCCGGCAAAGGATGAGTCGACTGGCAACAGAACAACTTGTTTATTCTGGCTTCGCAAAAGAGCAGCCGGTCAGGGCGACCACGTTACTCGAAGGAAGAAATCGAAGTCTCTCTTTGGCGTCCGGGGCAGCGGCTTTTATACCCTCGGAGTCGAGGGCAAGAAGGAACGGCTTGGGATGAGTCGCACGAGACGGCGACGCACGGACATATTGAGACTTGAAGTGACGCGTCCGCCGGGCCGGCGCCGGTCAGACCTCCTCGCCTCCCAGTTGGGGAGCTCCTCTCCCCGGCTGCCGCGCTTTGACAAGCGTGGGCACCAACATGCACACACACACACACGCACACACGACGACACGTGGCATTGAAACCTGCCTGGACGCGCTTGGCGGGAGGCGTTACGGCAGCACTGAACGGGCCCAAAATGACCGCCACTTTGAACGAAGCGCCGGCGTCCGTTGCATCCGCGCCGGCTATACCGCGCGTCGTAGGCGAAACGTAACAGACCGCCCCGCCGGGAGAAGGAGATCCCGATGGTCAGGGGACTGCATCCGCTGTCCAGAGGGATGTCGCTCGATGATGCTCGTAATCGAAATCGGTCGTCCCTCGGCGCTGCATGAGCGCAGCGCACAGAGAAGGCCTCGTTCTCAGGTTCAGGTTCACACAGGGCACTGCAAAGTGACTTCGGGAAAGTTGCCATATTTGTGCTCGTTCCCAGCAAGCGTTAGAACTACGCCGAAACGCAACCGCTCAGTCAGCAAGCACGAGACAACCCTCACTAAGCTATGCCAGGCTCTTTCCCCTTTTATACTACTGCCTAGTTCCTTACAGTAGTCAAGCAGCACTCAGAACGCGTCCACAAATTGGAAAATTGCACTAGAAAGCACATAATCACTTTGAAACACTAAACAAAAGCAATATGTTAAAAATCCTGCCTCAGGAAGAAAACATCAGTAACAAACAACTTTGAGGCGGATTCCTACGTTAGGGGCTTCGACTTAAGCCATCGACGTTACCGTTGAGACTCCCCTTTTTGTAACGCACCTCAAAGGAATATTGTTGCAAAGCGAGGCTCCAGCGCAGGAGGCGGCCATTTTTGGGAGAGGTGGTCTGCAGCCATTGGAGAGGGCAGTGATCCGTCTCAATGATAAACCTCGAGCCGGCTAGGTAGCATGACAATTTCTGAACGGCCCACACGAGACACGCACACTCTTTCTCGGTGGCGCTGTACGCCTGCTCACGACAGGTCAGCTTACGACTAGCATAAAGGACGGGGTGTTCCACTTCTCCATTTTCCCGTTGGCACAGTACAACGCCCATGCCTCGCTCACTAGCATCGCACTGAACAACGAACCCTTTTGTGTAGTCTGGCGATCGTAGCACAGGCTGGCTTGTTAGGGCGCTCTTTAGGGCGCTAAAAGCTCTTTCCTTTGTCTCGCTCCACACGACTGTTTGGGGCTCTGTTTTTCTTAGAGCATCCGTCAGGGGAGCCGCGATATCGGAGTACCTGGGGATGTACCTCTGATAGTAGCCGGCGACACCTAAGAACGACCGAATATCGGTCTTCGTGCGCGGTTGCGGGAAGTCTCGCACAGCGGCCACCTTTCTTTCAGAGGGGCGGCGACGACCCTGTCCAATCACGTGACCGAGGTAGACAACCTCGGCCTGTGCTAATTGGCACTTGGGAGCCTTGACTGTCAAGCCCGCTTCGCGCAGGCGGGTTAGCACTGCCCGCAAGTGTGCCATATGCTCAGACCAGGATGCGGAGAATATCGCTACGTCGTATAAATACGGTAAAGCGAATTCTTCCTGTCCCCGCAACACTTTGTCCATGAGGCTTGAAAAGCAGTATGGCGCGTTCTTCAAACCAAAAATCAAAACTTTAGGACGGAATGTTCCCATTGGTGAAATGAACGCCGCATACCTACTAGCCTCTTCTGTAAGTGGAACCTGCCAATAACCCCTGACAAGATCTAGGGTGGAAATAAACTGAGCGCTACTAACTTTCTCAAGGCGCTCCTCGATGTTAGGGATCGGATAAATTTGATCCTTAGTGATGGAATTAAGCCTGCGGTAGTCGACGCAAGGACGAGGTTCCTTGCCCGGTACCTCAACTAAAATCAAAGGGGAGGTATAATCACTCTCACCCGCCTCAATAACACCGAGCTGTAGCATTTTCTTTACCTCAGCCTCCATAATATCGCGCTGGCGGGGTGACACCCGGTACGCCTTGGATCGTACTGGCTCTGGGGAGGTAAGTTCTATATCATGAGTAAGGACAGAAGTCCTACCAGGCCTCTCAGAGAACTGACCTTGAAACTCTTGTAAGAGTTGGTGTAGTTCGGTTTTCTGCTCAGGCGACAGCGGTGCTTTAATGATTAAGTCACTAATGACCTGATCAGTGTCTTCCCTGTTCGTCACTGAGCCTAGTCCCGGAAGCTCGACCGGAAGCTCTTCTAACTTTCCCGTGTCGGGCATTTCCTCTCCAGTACCTGGTGCCTTCAACGCTACAGGCTCAATTTTATCCAGTTCTGACGTGCTCGGAATATCAGCTTGCTGCGCCTCCGACCCTTTTTCATTGTTCGACAACGTCGGCCCCGCAACTACCGCCTTTGCAGCGAGCTCCCGAACTCTCGATCTGGTTAAGGCCTGAACGCTAGCCTCACCAAACAAAAGCCCCTCCTCGCGCAGGAGGTGATCGGACCTGTTCGAAAATAGGTACGGGTACTGGGGGGGCAGCATAGATGACACTACGGCCTCCGTCTCAAGTGCTCCGAAAGGTCCTTCAATAAGCACTTTTGCTACGGGCAGACACACGCTATGAGCTTCCACGGCTTGCTTGATCCATGCGCACTCGCCCGTGAACATATCGGGTTCTACGTAAGAGGGGTGAACTACATCTATTGTAGCTGCGGAATCACGAAGCACTCGGCACTCTTTCCCGTTCACGAGGAAGTCTCGCATGTAAGGCTCGAGAAGCTTCATGTTCTCGTCAGTGCTACATAATGACAAACACACGACTTTTCTTTTTGTTTCTGGACACTGCGCCGAAAAGTGACCCGGATTCTGGCACGTATAACACACGCGCGCTTGCCTCGTCTCGAACCGCTTTCTGCGTTCGGCTTCGGCTGCCGCCGTCTCCTTACGTTCGGTCGGACTGCTTTCACTCGCATCCGCACTACGTGTGTCCCCCCTTGCTCTCATGGGTGCGAACTTCGGCCTCTCAGACTTGGAGCCAAATTCACCATTTTGACCGTCCCTAGCTCCGCGAGCCCGACGCGTCACAAACTCCTCGGCTAGCTCGGCGGCTTTAGCCACTGTACTAACGTCTGGCCTATCCAAGACCCAGTACCGCACGTTCTCAGGTAACCGACTATAAAACTGTTCCAGCCCGAAACACTGCAGAATTTTCTCGTGGTCACCAAACACTTTCTCTTCTTTGAGCCACTCCTGCATATTTGACATAAGCCTGTAGGCAAACTCTGTATATGACTCACTTCTACCTTTTTCATTTTCCCGAAACTTCCGACGGAACGCCTCCGCTGACAGCCTGTACTTTTTTAGCAGACTCGATTTCACTTGGTCGAAATCCTCTGCCTCCTCTCTCTTCAAGCGAGCGACTACGTCGGCCGCCTCGCCGGGTAACAAAGTGAGCAAGCGCTGGGGCCACGTTTCCCGAGAGAACCCCTGCTTCTCGCACGTTCGCTCAAAGTTAACCAGGAACAAACCAATGTCCTCTCCAAGCTTAAACGGCCGCATCAGGTCAGTCATTTTGAACGATACCCGTTCTCCTGCACCGTGTGCCTGACTTCCATTACGAGCGCGTTCCATCTCTACCTCGAGACGCTTCATTTCCAAAGCGTGTTGACGGTCGCGCTCTTTCTCTTCTTGCTCTTTACGTTCGCGCTCCTCTTTTTGCTCTTTACGTTCGCGCTCGTCTTTCTGCTCCCTCTCCTCAATGGTCTCAAGGCATTCCGACAGCTCGTCATCCTCAGCCTCCAACTCAAGAATAGCCCTTAGCAGTTCTGGTTTTCTGAGTTTGTCTGAGACATCCAGACCAAACTCTCTTGCAAGCTCCAGCAATTTCGGTTTGCGCAACGACTTCAAATCCATGGCTGCTCCGAATGCTGCTTTCTCTACTGCCTACTATTGTCTTGCCGCAAACTAACCCGGCAGCAACGACAACCACAATTACCAGCTCTGTTTCTGACACTAACAAAAGCCTGGCAAAACTCAGAAGAAGAAAGTCCCGCACTCGCCAAACCTCGCAGCCAAGAATTCAGCGCAGTCGTTCCGCTGCAGGCAACCAGTCATCACACAGGGCTCGTTGCACTGCTCCCGTATGGTCGTTGTGCTGCTCAGCATACAGTTGACCGCATATCTTCGCTGCTGGCCTCCGTTGTCGCGATCCCACCGCTGGCAACCAGTTGTTGCAAATGGGTTGCAAGCCCCAAGGGTAGCGTTGGCCTGGCGGCCTGGGGCACAGCTGGAAACATCCGGAGGTCCCGGCAAAGGATGAGTCGACTGGCAACAGAACAAATTGTTTATTCTGGCTTCGCAAAAGAGCAGCCGGTCAGGGCGACCACATTACTCGAAGGAAGAAATCGAAGTCTCTCTTTGGCGTCCGGGGCAGCGGCTTTTATACCCTCGGAGTCGAGGGCAAGAAGGAACGGCTTGGGATGAGTCGCACGAGACGGCGACGCACGGACATGTTGAGACGTGAAGTGACGCGTCCGCCGGGCCGGCGCCGGTCAGACCTCCTCGCCTCCCAGTTGGGGAGCTCCTCTCCCCGGCTGCCGCGCTTTGACAAGCGTGGGCACCAACATGCACACACACACACACGCACACACGACGACACGTGGCATTGAAACCTGCCTGGACGCGCTTGGCGGGAGGCGTTACGGCAGCACTGAACGGGCCCAAAATGACCGCCACTTTGAACGAAGCCCCGGCGTCCGTTGCATCCGCGCCGGCTATACCGCGCGTCGTAGGCGAAACGTAACAACGTCCATTGCTAAGAAGACGGATGACACACCTCACTCCACCAAATTGCTCACCTACTCTCTAGAGCTCAATAAACGTTTTCCTTCCTTCCTTCCTTCCTTCCTTCCTTCCTTCCTTCCTTCCTTCCTTCCTTCCTTCCCAGGTGGTCGAAATTATTCCGGAGCCCCCCACTACGGCAC
Organism: Amblyomma americanum; assembly: GCA_030143305.2. Classification (NCBI taxonomy): domain Eukaryota; kingdom Metazoa; phylum Arthropoda; class Arachnida; order Ixodida; family Ixodidae; genus Amblyomma; species Amblyomma americanum. The sequence continues at coordinate 65,265 of JARKHS020011673.1, read as the reverse complement.
CTCTTTCTTGCTTTCTTCTCTCTGTCCCTCCTTTATTCCTTCTCTTACGGCGCTGTTCCGGTGTCATGTGAGACAATTACTGCGCCATTTCCTTTCCCCAAAATCAAACGCAATTTTTTCAGCCGCCGCCGTAGCTCACTTGGTAGAGCACTATACGCGGCATACGGAGTTCGCAGGCGCGTATCCCACTGCCGACATGTTTTTTTTTTTTAGTGTGCAACACGTCTACTCTCTCTGAGTACCCCCTGGGCAGCAAGTGTAACTGGCTCACTGGGTCAGTGGACGCCTCAATCGCGCTGTGAGTAGGCGGTGGCGTCCACTTACAATTGCAGCAGCTGTGGGCCTTTCTTTTTCTCATAACCAGTGGACGCCCGCGGAACACGTAACTTCTATAAAACGTCTTCAAACAACTCCAAACATCTAGCAACGTCTAACTCTAGATTTAAATGTCCAAAAAACATCTCAGCAATGGAGGTTTATCCATAAACATTTTAAAAACATACTGACAAAACAGGTTTATTCACAAACATTTTAAAAATTTCTCTGACGAGAAGTTTACTCAGGAACGTTTTAGCGAGGTCTCTTAACAGCAATTCGTTCCGAACGTATCTTTGCGTGATGTCCAAGTACTTGACACAAACAGTCGGTAGATGTGAACGAACGCTGCAGTGAACCGAAGTCCAATCGTATGAATTTTTATGCATCTGTTATTTCGGTGATTAGTGACTACTGAGCTATATTCATGTGCATGACTCAGCACCAATTAACACAGGTTAATTGCGCACGGCCGTTAGGGCAGCACGAATGTCCACGCAACGAACGTTGCGAACAGCATCCTTCTTCGAACTCAATATACAATAAGAGTAATAAGAGCAATATAGAGTGCTCGTCGGACGTACCGTACGTAGTAGAGCGCGAGACAATTTCTACGACTATGCTGGTTTCAAGCTCCACGCACACCGCTGGCAGACACTGATGAACTGATGAAACTATGGCAGAGGCTGATGAAGCGGATTTTCTTGCCTCATTTGCATGTGTATTTATGCTGCAAAGGGCAGCTGCCTGCTCTTTGCAGTCTTAGCTATACTGCACATAACTGAGAAACCAAAATCTGCAGCTCTAAAAAAAGCACGACCACTAAACCTAATTGAATCCCACTGGTTGATTTTTGAGGGTTCTAAATATATAGCATACTGATCTTGAATTTATAGGCTTCATATAAGCAGCCATTTCCAAAAATAAAAATGTCTAAGTATGTTCTTAACGAGTTCTTACAACGAAGTTTTCTGGATGTTTTTTTTTTTTGGCGGAGCATTATATAACACCTCTTTTTGCCTCATTGTCTACAAAACATCTGAAAATAGATTTCTTCTAGACATTACCTTTTTTTTCAGATGTTATTTCATCTAGACATTACCACCCGCCGCGGTGGCTCAGTGGTTAGGGCGCTCGGCTACTGATCCGGAGTCCCCGGGTTCGAACCCGACCGCGGCGGCTGCGTTTTTATGGAGGCAAAACGCTAAGGCGCCCGTGTGCTGTGCGATGTCAGTGCACGTTAAAGATCCCCAGGTGGTCGAAATTATTCTCCAACCCTCCACTACGGCACCTCTCTCTCCCTTTCTTCGTTCTCTCCCTCCTTTGTCGCTTCCCTTACGGTGCGGTTCAGGTGTCCAACGATATATGAGACAGATACTGCGTCATTTCCTCTCCCCAAAAACTTATTATTAATATTATTATTATTATTATTATTATTATTATTATTATTATTATTATTATTATTATTATTATTATTATTATTATTATTATTATTATTATTATTATTATTATTATTATTATTATTATTATTATTATTAGACATTACCTATAATTTTGTAGACGTTTGTTACACGTTGCGTAGCACTTGTGTTTCGGGGGAGGCTTATATTCTGTTGATTTTGAGGAAAAGAAAGACACATAACTGTCTCCCTGGATGGGCGGACACCTCAATCGCTCTTTGAGGTACGCGGGGACGGTGTCCACCTGCAAGAAACCGTGCTTTCGCGCAATATTTCGTGCTTAGCAACGTTTAACCACCGGCCACTTATTCTTCAAATTATCTTTTAGAAAAAAATTATTGCATCGATCGATCAACACCACAAGTAATTTGGATTGTAAAACTCTATATTTCCAACAGTTTGAAGGGCTGTAGGCCCCCCGCCTAAACGACGGCCAGAAGGTCCTGGCTTCTGGCGGCGTCTTCGGCCAGTTGGACGACCTTTCTTTGAATCTAAAAACACATGGAAGCATTCTCCAGTGCTTTCTTTGGTTTCGGTCATTGTTTGCTTTCTTTACACCGAGAGCAACGTTAGTTTCAGCGCCTTTCCTTTCTTAAACCACATCTTCCCCCGTCTCTGTGCACACAAATCATCTAGGTAGGTAGAGTTTAATGATTAAAATCAGAGGAATGTTTCTTGAGTCTTGTGGGTTGGGTCCTCATTCCAGGGCTCCACTGGCTTGAGCTGCCAGACGGTCCTGTTTTATGAGGGCTGTTTGATCCTCGATACGATCGGTGGTCAGCATCGCCTCCCACCGCTCAAATGGCGTGTACTGCGTCTGTAAGTGGCGGTTTCGTCCCGCATCCCCACGCAATGTGGAAGAGTGTTGGGCGGCCCTGGCACCATGGGCATGTCAGGGTATACAGTGTTGGGTGCATGAGGGAAAGTGTTCGTTTGGATCTGACGCCAGGAGATAGCGTCCTGGGTGTCTAAATTTTTGTGAGGAGGAGGGCATTTTCGGCGCTGGAGACGCTGGAACTCTAAGCATTCGTTGTACTAGGAGGGAATAGGGATGAATTGGAATGCGCTGATGGCCCCGCTCGGTTGTTTGCTGCTCGAGCTAAAGCGTGCGCCCTTTCATTTCCTTCTAGTCCCTCGTGACCAGAGGTCCACCTAATCTGTTGGGGTTTATTGAGGGGTTGGGTATACCCATGAATCGAGCGACGTGTCTTGGGACGCGTCCTCGCAGGAAGTTGCGGAGGCTTGCTGTGAATCCGTGATCACATGAGCGCTGCGCCCTTGCGCGTCGCAGTGCCACATGGCAAGTGCAAGAGCAGCGGTTTCCGCCGCCGCTGGAGAGTCGGCTATGACGGAGGCAGCGAGCACCGGGGAGAATTCGGAATTTATCGCTAAAACCGCGTATTTTTTTTCGCCACAGTTAAGGTCGATGATGCCTTGAAGGATTGCTTCGTGCGAGATATTATCAAAGGCGCCCTTTAGATCGAGGGCCAAAATGAGGTGTTCATGACTTTGGGGATATTTGTGAGGAACACTTCTCTTATTAAGAGGAAAGCGTCTTGAGCCGAGAATCCCGGCCGAAAACCAATCATGGTAGGGAGAAAAAGGTCGTTGTCCTCGAAGTAAGTTTGAAGACGGGTGTGGACGACCCGTTCGCAGAGTTTGCCTACGCAAGAGGCTAAGGAAATTGGTCGTAGTGCATCCAACGCGTAGCCTTCTTGCCTGGTTTTGGAATGGTGATAATGCCAGCGTGTCGCCAGTCCTGGGGCCCTACTCCTTTGTCCCATAGCTCATTGTTGAGGTAGTCCGTCAGAGCCTGAATATGATGAGAGCCCCCCTCACCTAGTTCCGATGTCCCTGGCCCGGAGGGATGCGAGTGTCGCCTACATAGCGCGTCCACAGAGCTTCCGCCAGCGCCTCATCCGTGGCAGAGAATTGATTAGCAATTGTTTGAAGCGTTGGGTTTGTAGCTTTTTTGGCTTTATCGGGTTAAATCATACTGCGATGGATTGTCCATGCCTGGGCGGTGCTGAGGGTTGAACAGAACTGGGCCCAATTTTGTCTAGCCAACTGCGTCGAGTATTCGTGGGCTTCCTCCGTGATAGAGGCTGTAGCGCCACCACATGGACTGGTGCTTTGGGAAAGAAAGAGATGCCAGGCACGCACCGGTTGGAGTGGTTAAGGCTGAGTGGCAGAGCGGACGTGTTGTTCGCTGGCCGTCGCCGCTCATAGGGACTGAAGCCATCGGCAATAAATGTGGGGCCGCATGTAGCGCTCACAATTAAGGCTATGTGAAGTTTGAGTTCTCTGTTGAGACGTTGACGTTCCCATCGTTTAATGAGTTTTTCTCTATCTTGCCATAACTGGACGAGATGGCGATCTATATCTGGTGCCGCGGTTGTACGCTGGATCCCTTGAGTGTGGGTTGCGTCTATACTTCCCTGAAATGTTTCGTCTATTCTCTGATGTTGGTGATCCCACCTTAGTGGGCTGGGCTTTTTCGGAAGTTAATAATAATAATAATAATAATAATAATAATAATAATAATAATAATAATAATAATAATAATAATAATTACTTTTATATATATATATATATATATATATATATAATTAATGTTATTTGAATAATAATAATTATTATTATTATTAACTTCCGAAAAAGCCCAGCCCACGAAGGTGGGATCACCAACATCAGAGAATAGACACAAATAACACTTGAGGGAAGTAGACGCAACCCACACTCAAGTAGTCCCAATTTGTGATTTTGGCGTCTCCGAGTGTTCTCCTGAGCTTGGGCGTGGAGATGGCTGTACTGAGGATATTGTTGTCACTGCCTAAAGCCTCGCCTAGATGTGTCCAGGTGACCGTGTGGATATTCTTGAAGGAGAGATCCGGTGTGGAGTCTCCACAAACGCTATTGCCTATGAGGGTGGGTGTAACGAGGTCAGTGGCCATGTCGAGACCTTCCCTGTATGTTGCCTGTAAGAGTGAAGAACCTTTCGCAGTGTCTCCGTCATAGCCCCAAGCCGTGTGGTGTGCGTTCATGTCCCCTACTGTAACATGTTGATTGTTGCCCGCTTTCTTGGAGCAAGCTTGAATGATTTTGTCAAATCGCGCATGTCTTGCTCTCGGCGGGCTGTAGAGGTTGGCAATAAAGGTGCTGCATTTTCCTCTTTTCAGAGGTAGGATTTCCAATATTAAGTGATCAATTTCGGTGATTGTGGTCGAGAGAGTTATTGAGGCTATGACGTTGGCTATGTACACCGCAACTCGTGGATAGGCCGGATCGTATATGCATCCAGGAGATAGGAGCTCACCCTCCCTCTATGAGAGGACACTACCACAAAGAATCTAAACCGCCTCCCAGGTTTTCGAGGCTACCACGGTACAAAAAAAAAAACGAAACACGCCTCTATCTTCCCGCCTTGTTAACAATGTTGCCGAGGGACGAGCAAGGCCTGCGCAAGCTGGGGGGCTGAACGTGATCACCACCGCGTAATCTTCTTCCGCACAGGTCCTAATTAATAGACGTGCATGCCTACGACTGAGCAGAGTTAATGCGCGCTAACCGCGAAAAATTACAGGATTGTACTTACGTTTGCTTAAAAGCGGTAAGGCTAAAGGCTTTCCCTTTCCTCTCTTTCTCCTTCCATTTTCATGTCTTTTTTATTTTAGTTTTTTTTTCATTTCCATGCTTTACTTTTTCTATCACTAGCATCATCACTATCATCATCATCGTTATGACCAACTGTCACTATCGCTATCATCATCACTATCTATCTCTAGCAGTATCACTATCGGTAGCTATCAGTATCATACCATCGCTATCACTATCTCTCTCTACCCCTATCACTAACGGCAACTATCACTATCACTACCACTATCTCTAGCACTGTCACTATCAGTAGCTATCATTATCACTATTTTTACTATCTATTTACTATCAGTACTATCATAACATCTCTATATGCAGCTTGTCAAGTGTTGCTAAATCAACTTTTACATTCTATTTTAATTAGCACACAACTTCTGATTGACTATTCGTGCAGATAACTTCCGTCCATGCCACTCATGAGCAAAGAAAGGCTTACGCCTTAAAATCAACGAGGCAGCCCTGGCTTGGATGTGCGTGCCGGGTGCGTGAGCGACCTCTGGTGGTTAAGGTAGGCCAACGAAGTTTTGAGGCGCTGAGTGAAACTCCGCGTATCAGCCAGTCCCCAAGCCCCCGACGGCTCGAACTATCACAATGGAGGCGGATTTTACACTAAGACCCGCGGCAGCATGGAGCAAGGAAAAGGTGCCCGAATCTGCGATTCGGAGCAGAGCCTTGAATCCGCAGAGGAGCACAAAATCCATCCCGGTCAGTAAGGACTCAGGATACATGAATCCGAATCGCCCATGAAGCTTGATCTTCGGTTCGCGAAGCAAAAAGAGAAAAAATAAGCTCGTCAGACCGCCAACTGGATTACGCCATTCGATGAAGTGTAGCGGGAAGCATGTGGTTCTCTTGCAAAGCAGCGTCAGGATACCGAGAGAAAAAAGCGGTCGAGACAGCAACGGCATCCGCGCGAGGTGAGCAGGCCGAACTAGGCTATGCCGTCTCCATAGTCTGTCAACCCTGAACTCCGAGTTTCATTCATTTTAACGCCTCTGGCGGGCGAGGGTACAGTGTACTAGCGAGGGAAAACCGATTCCCACACATTAAAAAGCTGATTTCGTTTACTTTTGTGACTGGCTAGCGGAGTAATACAGTATACGTCGCGGATCGTAGCTCAGTGTTAAGAACTGCTGTTTTTTTAAAGGACTATAGACACCAAATTTTTGCTTGCGTGTTTTCTTCTTTCAAACGATGCGTTAGACATTCGTATACATGGAGCACCCTGTGGTATTCGTGTACGACCGCTAAATAAATTATAATTGAATTTCTTCTTGACGCTGTTTTGCTTTCATGGACCGAGCGACGACTACGACGTCAAGCTGATGTTTTGGTCGCATGATCCACTAGAAAAACTATAACTGCTGGCAGGTCATCTTTTGTCATTCCAGGTCTTGAAAGAGGCTTGATTAAATGTCGTAGTGAATTAAAACTACATATCGGCGATTATATTACTGTTTTTCTAGTGGATCACGTGAACAAAGCATCAACTTGACGTCACAGTCAGAAACCGAAACAGCATGAGAGAAGAAATTCAATTATACATTGTTTAGGGGTTGTAGGCAAATACCACACGGTGATCCATGTATTCTGATGTCTAACGCATCGTTTGACAGACGAAAATGCGCATTAAAATTAGGTGTCTATAGTACTTTAAGTTGTATCCTACTATAGGTCACGTGACCTTGCGGCGTCATCACAACCTGCCCACCGAATGGTGAGCAAACCAATCAGGAGCAAACTGCCCACTGTGAGCAGGTGGCAGCTAAATTAATGATTGGTCGCTCGGGAAGTGCAACCTGGGCCGCACAATGCCCACCGCTGGAAGCACCTGCCATCGCAGGGCAGCGTCGCTTAACCGCTGCGCCAGGAGGGGTACGATGACTTCCAGGAACCTATTAACGTAAGTGGTTTATGCTTCAAGGGGGTTTAACGTCCTGTTGTGGATCGGGCTCCAATCCCATCGTAGGCCACTAGTGTTGGGGATTGCGCTTCAACGCCACCGGTGCCACCAGAGTTTGAGACGGACGGGCCCTTGAGAATGCTGACTTGTTGAGCACCGCAGGTCCCGTCTGCGAATGACGTTGTCGGACTTCGTTAAGGAGGGAAACTGTACAGTAGGGTTTATTTACATTTTTACAAGCATGAGAATCAAAAGTAGGGATCTCTCCGAAAGGAGGACCTTAAGGGAGGATGATTTCACTGCACTCGCTGTCGAGTTTCGGAACGTTATTCGTCCCTAAATTCCCTAGGTTGAGGACACCATCGCAGTGCATGGTGGGAGCGGCCTGAAACTTTCATTCTCGCGCACAAACGCCACCGCGCATAGGGACACGCCCCCGTCACATGTTGAGCCTGGGAGAGGGGAGGATGCCGTCGGGTTCACGTCGACTGCGGAAGGTGATGTTACCTGGCTAGTCGACGGTTCCCACGCGCTGCTGACACCTGTTATTCAATAGATGTCAGCCGACGCACCAGGCTAGATCGCAAGGTGGGGTTGAGAAGCCGAAAGGGGTCGTTTAGTCCTTTGAGATGCTTGCGAAGATAGCGGACGATGACCGGTAACGGTAACGGTAGCGGTACTCGGCACCGGTAACGAGGCCCCTTTGTTCCCCCAACATAGCCGCGACCATTGAGGAAGATAACTGCCGCTCGTTCACTGTGGCGGCGTCTTTCAGGCCGCCGCTCTCTAGGGTTCCATAATCCAACCGGGCGACGCTTGCTAATTGCAACCAGCTCACACCTGGGTCCACTCCACGTGGTCCCTGGCGGCAAGCGTACGAGGGAGCGATCACCATCGCGTTGCTCGGAGCCATCCCGAAGAAGCATAAGTGTTGGCTGCCAGCAGGCGAGACTTTCTGTCGCCGTTGCTGATCCAGACGGGCTGTCGCCGTCCGTAACAGTCCCAAAGCGGTTCAGGCTATGAGGGGCACCATAGTGAAGCGCTCCGGATAATAATTTAGAACACCTGGGGTTCTTTAACGTACACTGGCATCGCACAGTACATGGGCCTCAGGAATTTCGCCCCCATCGAAATTCAACCGTAGGGGCCGGGATCGAAACCGCGTCTTTCGGATCAGCAGCCGAGTGCCATAACCACTGAGCCACCGCGGCGGCTCAAAGCAGAAAATGACCTTCGGCATGTATAAAAATTAACCCATTACGCTATCGCATCATATACTTAAGGCGGCGCTTGAGTGTTCCCTTCAAATTTTGGCTTTCGTCGAGAAGGCCAGACCTGTTTTGAGCTATCGCTGCGACCCTAGATATAAACCGAGTAGCATCCCGGTACTGTTCTGACGTAGTGCGGTCATATCCCTCAACACTTCAAGCGATGTGTCAAGATGGAGACGACCGCTCTGACAGCTAACATTTTTGTTATCGTGGCAGCTGGCCGTAACCTTTACTTCCGCTTGCTGGCACGACGCTCGATACGAGCCCCATTTCCGAGCCAGCGCTAATGGAGCTTCTGCGTGCTTACCAAACAGCACAGCGCCAGAAAATATGCTGGCTCCAATGCGCTTTGGAAAGTAAGTTGAAAAGTGACGCACAATATAGTGCGTCAAGCCTAGTTTACTTTTGGTCTGACATTAGCGCGTTGCCTCAGTCACCATGCTACTCTCAAAGCAGCCAAAAATGACAACTTTAAAGTTATTTGAAATAGACAGTTATTTATGTGGAGTTTAACGCCCTAAGCAACAACACATGAGCTATGAGTGACGCCGTAATAGAGGACGGAGGAATAATTTTCTGGAATTACCGAATAAGCGCAATAAAAGTCGTCCTCAACAGATGTGATTCGAGCAATAAAGACAAACAGATGCGTGCTATGGATTGTAAGTACAAACGGTTATAAACAAGCATTTAAAAGCTCTAATTTTCAAAGGATTTTAACCGTCAATTGCAGGGATGCTGATGGCCGGAGACGCCACGGTTAGGGCAACGTGCGACGTGAGGAAGCCAACTTACCGATTTACGCAAGGAATCGGCACCGTATGTGCACTTTTAATCAAATGGTAAAGCAATAGCATTCAGAAACTTTGCAGCAACCCAAAAATACAAGCATGATGTTCCCGAAATTTTTTTAGTACTGTAGTAGGGATATCATTCGCAACTTTGCCGTACGGTGTCGCCACCACGCGGCCGCCTCCAGAACCGCCCGAGAGATGACCCCGGCGGAAGGCGTCCAGCTTGGTCCGGCATCTGCCACCGAACTTCTGTACTGTTAGTGCTGTCGCGCAGCGCTTTTAGCGTATAATAGCGTTTTGGCTTGAGTTTTGCACACAGCCACGGAGATTAAGATAATAATCTCCATGCGCGAGTGTAATGTACACATTATGGACAGCAAACATAAAAGCAATCGAATTTTCTGTCTACCGCAGTGTTCGAACTGTGCAGTCAAAGGCGACATTAGCTCGCATACGTTCGCCCTAGCTGCTGAGCTCAAGAAAGAATCGATAATCGCTAATAAAAATCTCAGTGTGGGCAAGTCCGATACTAATAATGAAAATATGAAGAGGTGCGATAAAATGTTGATGACGAAGAAACACACAAACGACATCACTATAGCCCTGTAGCTGTTGTTTTTTCCGTGTTTCTTCATCATCCTTGTTTATCTGCACTGCTTTAAATTTGTCATAATCAAGTCACGCATTGGAAAGCCCGTAGCTAAGAATATGGCAGTTTGCAGTGCGCATTTCCGCCTCAATGTTTTCTACAGCACCACTGGTTGACTGGCGTAAAAATGTAAACCACCCCTGAGGGCAACATTTTTCAGCAGCACTTCACTGAGCAGGTGCCTTGTAAGAAATTAAAAACATGTTTCCTGCGCGATTCAATGTATGCAATGCTTGCAATCAGTAGTCGCCGGATGTGCACTAAATCCAGAGTCTGAAACTGAAGTTTAAGTAGAAGTGGAGCTGCATCTGCAGCCGGTAGTACAATTCGTCTCTATCTCAAATTATGCGTGCGCATCTGGCTTCACGAGCTCTAGAAGGGATTATTTTTGTAGCGAAGGCTACACTTGGCTACCGGTCGAACATTTCACTGTGGTTCGGAGAGGAAAGTTGTGCGCATGCGCCGTTACCATGGCGTTACCGAAAAAAAGTAACTAAATACATTACTCGTTACAATAAAAAAAAAGGAATGCGTTACCGCCCTACGTTACCTACAAAAAAGGTAACGCGTCATCGTTACCGAAAAAAGTACCGCACGTTACTTTGCCGTTACTTCATGGCCATAAATTTTAAGTTTTCGTCACCTTAAGAACTTACGATAACAATTTTATAAAGCTCACATTTCACATATAACATCTAGCCCAAACAACGATTTTACGCGATATCCTGATTTAACGAGAATGCTTTGCACAAATGTGCAGGAGCTTAGCAATGTTATAGTGGCCTAAAGTTGCCTGTAGAGTTACATGTGATGGATTCTAACTCTGTGGCACATGATGAAGCCATCTTCTGAATGTGGCATTAAACACAAAATGACACTCCATTATCAATTCTAATTTCACAAAGAAAACATCGCTGAACTCTCAACAAATTTAGAGTAATTCTGAAAAATGTGATGTTCCAAAATGCTCGGCATGCTTCCACTCTGCAGAGTTGTGTGTGTGAGTGGTTTGGGAAGGGGAGGTAGGTGAAGGCAAGTGTGTGAATGCGTGTTCGTGCAAGTGTTTCGTGCTTTATGGCTGTTCTGTCCGTTTCTTTAGTTGGATGCGTTGTCAAGGGCAGCTGTTTTCTGGCATGCATGCGAGCCCCGAGCCCCAACAAGGGTTGTCGGGAGCACCTGTACATTTTGTTTATTTACATCACTTTAGGTGCTCTGCGCTTTTTTTTCTAAAGGGGGCGGAGTGGGTCACAACTGGAACGAAAAGTAACTAGTAATGTGACACCTCACGTTACCGTAAAATGTTAACTTAAGCACGTTACCCCTTACAGTTCCGAATTGATAACGAGTACGTTACAAAGTTACCGATAAAAGTAACGCGTGACCGGTAACGCCGTTACTTGTAACGCGTTACCGACAACACTGCAACAAAATCACGGCCGGGTTCGAGGGGAGCACGCACAAAGCGCGCGCCGCCGCGCCTAAATCGAGCCAGGCCGTGCTCCAACAAACTCAGTTTCACAACTCCCCATACCGGCCAGCAGAGGAGTGTGTCCCAAGTGGCCGTCGCGAGAACAGCGCTGCAGTCGAGTCTTACTCCTTGCCGGGCATGGCCCTACATATGGCTACATGGCTGCATTAAAATAACAATTACATTACGGCAGCTTTTACTCCGAAGCTACGCATTAGCTAGGAGAATGCGTTTGTGTGGTGCGAAATTAGCTTGTTAGTATCGCGAAATAAATGTAACAACGACATCAACTTGCTACCAGCACTGTTCCTTGCTTAGCTCAACGGCTTGTTTTGTAGCAGATCAGGCAATGTTTCAGTGCATGGGTGCACTCTAACCTAGGTTAGAGGATAGCTCAGAAGGGAGCGTAGTGAGTGTCATGTTTGCTGCGGTGCTGCGTAGATTGCCTGCATTGCATGCAGAAAGCTGGTTAGCATGAGCAGTCGGTGCATGAAGACGGCTACTCGCTTGAAACGGGATAGCTAACACAGAATACAAGCAAACTGCCTCCGTCGTCGTCTAATCAGAAGCGTTTTTCTTAGTGTCCTGCTTTTGATGTCAAGCGTAAAATATAGCTTCATCGATGAATTCGATCGAAGCTATATTTCTGAACTTCTGCTGAGTGCCGATCGGCACTCCCCCATACGTCATTGCAAAGAAGTTTTACTGCTGTTTTTTCTGAACGTCGCGCGAGTGGAGTTATTTAATTGTGCTGGCAGAGAAATCAGCGGGAAGTGACGTACCCACAACGAAAGGACATGACAGAGCAAGCATGATCTCCTAAAAAAAAATTATTGCCAGCAATCAAAGGAAGTTGTTATTCCATTTGCGCTATTCTCTTGAAAAATATCACCTGTCCCTACCTCTCATTAAAAAAAAAGTAAACGACCCTTGTAGGAGAAATTAGAGTAATCGCAAACTAGCACCCTGGATAGCAATGTTAGATACATGATATTGAAGGTATATCAGGCATATATAAGCGTTAAGAAACCATTACTTTAAGAGGAGTTAATTGCATGAACGGAAAGGATTCATCAACGCAACAACAAATAACGAGCAAACATGCAGTATTGTCAACAACACTAGTGGCATATACACAATAAATTCAATGAGATGCAGCAACCAACTTCGACAACATCAACGTGGACAAAAAAATGCAAGAATCGACAGCAACGCAAATGGCAGCGCTGCTTATTTGCTTTCTTGGTAAATATTTGATTACGCAGGAAAATCTAATAATTTATTGCATCCTTATCTACACGTAAACAACGCAAAGCGCAATTATATGCAGCATGCATGCATTTATACCATGGTTAAACATGTTATATATAGTACACTTAGTATACGATATACCATCATTTAAGCAATATTTGTAATTTTCAAAAGCAAGACAATGAAGGCCCTCCAGATGTCGTTCTAGATGCTCTTCTGAGCTCTTTTCGAGCTTATAGATTTCAAATGCGATATTTCTTCCTTCTTTTTCTCGTTAGATGTTCCAGCCCGCAGCAGGGATTTTCTTACACGTCGCATCCTTAGTTGTTTAAGACGTTTCCTTTTTTATGATTTTCTTGCTTGTCGTATTTTTCTGAAAACTTGTCGCGACGTTAACACAGAACAGTTCTTGTGATGTCTCCGCATAAGCTTTGAGTAGTTTCTCGCACAATTTAATTTCATTGACCTGCTTCAGATGAGCTTCTGCGTTACCATAAGTGTCAACGCGATATATTTACATCATAGCCGCCCGTCAATCAGGATGGATTGTTCCCCTGCATTAGACGGCGAGTGAAATATCCTGTACCTTTCGTCTGTACCCTCATTGCAAAATTACTAAATTTTCCACTGTATTGTCGGTAATGCTGCGGACTCCAGATGAACAAGATTAAAATCCCTTTGTGCATCGCAACTGTCCAGGTCGAACTGCACTGATGCGTTCTTGGGATCTTGCAAGTTTTATTCCGGCACAATTCTGTCGCCACACACAGGGCAGCGCGACCCATTCGAGGCTTTCTCACCGGCGTAGTGCGTTTCGGCTTTCAAATATATGCCGCCAATGAAGGAAACAGCCTCGGGAGAGCGCCTAGCTGGTGCCAACATCAATTTCCTTCTATCCAAAAGTGCTTCCTTATCTTGAAATACATTTAATGGGCCTTAATGTCCCAAAGCGACTCGGGCTATCAGCGACGCCACAGTGGAGGGCTCCGAATAATTTCGGCCACCAGAGTTTCTTTAACTGCCACTGACATCGCACACCACACGGAGGCCTCTAGCATTTCGCCTCCATTGAAATGCGACCGCCACAGCTGGGATCGAGCCTGCGACATTTGGGTCAACAGCCAAGCTTGAACTAAATGACGATAGTGCTTTAGCAGGTCACCTTCTTCAAAATGCAGATCATAAACATCGAATTTAGAAGTCAGTTTTCGATCTTTTAGCGAAGCGCATGCTCCCATCTTTTAAACCCGACCGGGTTTTTCGACGGCCCGAAGAAATGGCGACCCTGCGAGTCATCGTTGCGATATCCGCTATTGCACACCGGTGCAAAGCAGGTCGGCATGAAGAGGCCTTATCGCACGAAATAAAAAAAATGAAACCGAGAAGCAGACGACGTGCAGCGGCGGTCGCGAGCGTGTGTTTAATCAGCGCAGCAGCAGCTACGGCATGAGCCATGGCAAGTGAGCGCATCGAGGCACCCTAAGCAAGGCTCGACCGCAGCGCCACAAGTTCGCGCGACCGCCACTGGGGACACCTCTCCGCAGTTGTGAAACAGTCTGTTCGAGTAACGTTGGTGGGAGCAGCGCGTGACGTCACGCGAACGAGCAGTTGTGCGCATGCGTCGATACCGTGGTAACCAGCGAGACCCCACAGTTGCGCCGCGCTCTTCGTCACCGCCTCGCCCCACGCCGCCATCACATGCGCAGCATTGCATATAAAAGGCGATGTAATAGGCGGCTGTATCAACGTTTGACATGGATGCAGAGAGTCCTGCCGCTGCTAAATGGCGGTGGAGACAAGAGAATAACTCTTCCGGTCCTGAGGTAGGCGCCAGACACTTGTCTACTCAACAAAGAGAGAATGGGCATAAGGTGAAGAGAGCAGCGGAGACGCCCGAACAGAGAGGAACGGCTTGCCAAACGGAGATGTCAGACTTCCGAGCGTAATAGACGGCGCATAGCCGCCAAGATGGAGCCCAATGTCTCTCACTGCTAAATATGCAGTGACCACAAGCTCAGCCAGGGAAATGTACCTCTCACAGCGTATATCCTGTATATCCTGGCATAGCCGAGCTAAGCCACAACCAATCTTTTTTTTTCGATGTATTTGCGAGACAGCGGGGAAGTGGGAACAATAAAAAAGAACTATGTTCAGCATGCTTTGGTGACCAATAAATGAATTCAGCGACCTTTTCTATTTCGTGCGAGGTGTTCACATCAAAGTTAATGCACTGACTGCTTTTTAATGACCTTATGCATGACTATGAAATGAGCTGTTTTTTACAATGTGGCATCTTGTAACAACAAAACCCTGATATTTCAAATGCTTGAAACATTTTAGACTTTTAGTGCAAATTTTTAAATGATATATCCTCCCGAGAGCTGGAGTGTATAAGGGGTGATTTTTTTTAACCATTTACCAACTTTTATTTAAACAGTAGCCTTTTAAAGTAGGTAAATACTAATCAAAAACACAATGCCGACTAAATCTAGCATATTCTGACAGGAATGCTCAATATGATAGTACGTACGCTACTTAAAAAGAAATTTCCAATTCCCTTCTTTACAAGGACTTTGGCAGCCTGGTGGGGCAGGCGCAGAGATGACAGCTACGATAACTGGAGGGGTACGCACACAAAACTTTCACAGTAAGCTATTAATGAGAACTGGGCCCAGAGCTTTTTTTGTTACCAGGAACTTTTGGTACAGCAGCTTCACGAAGGACGTGGGTACATTTCATATGTTACCTTATTAGACATGTTACGTGAACATTTTCCATTTGTCTCAGCTATGAGAAATACTACATATAAAAATACCTAAACTTTCATTTTCTGCCCACTTCCAGCCCGCACGTTGACTGCTTTCTCTGCAGCATGATAAAACAGTAGTAAGTTTTAACACGATAAAGACAGTGTTGTCGTCGTCGCCACAGTCTGCCGCAACTTCGTCGCATTGTTCGTGAGCGAAAAACCTCGCGCAAGCTTTCCACTTCTTGCAGAGGCCACCAGGAGCACTGAGAGTGTGACATCACCGTTCGTCCTTGAGGAAGTGGGGTCAAAAGTTTGGTTTGCGCACGGCGACCTCTAGGAGCAGTGCGGAGTGACGCCATCATGCGGATAGTATCATGTGTATGAACACTTGTGTGATGGGGCCGGTAACGTCTACTAGTATGAGGCTTCCTTCCAAGTGTGCGCCTTCCCTCAATGCTGATGTGCCATCTACATCAACGGGTGCTCGACCACGAGGGAACGCTATCATGTTTCACTCTTAAGGCAGAGCTTAAGCGTCTCCCAAGCTTTTCGTTGTTCCGAACTGGCAACCATTGTAGAGAGAGAGAGACAGTCAAGCACTCCTTGGTGTTGCTAGGCATTACTAGCATGTCCATGCGTCTGACATATATGCTACTCCAGACAACGCAGGAAGACGAAGGACACTAAATACGCATTCGAAGATGCCTAGTGAATATAAGATCAGTCTTGTGCCCCTGAGAAAAGTGAGCACTGACGTGGAGCGCTACACAAAGCCGACAGAGGCGAAAATATGGCCGAGTTGTTCAGTGTCGGAAAGGGGGAAATAAGCGATAGAAAAAAAAAGTAGGCATGACAATGCTTGGCTAACTAGAATAAAGTTAGTCATTAGCATGGGTCATTCTAGCGTTTTCCAGTCTACTTATATACTTTGTCCTTGTTTCTTTGCTAGCTTTGCTTATTCAAAACCAGCGCCACCTTGATGCTCAAGAACATTTTTCACATCAAGGCACATCTGTGCAGTCCCAGATCAATATTTAAGGTCTTCAGGTATGGTGCAAAATGGCGGAACATGTAAATGATGTGCCCGCGCTCTTCTCGCACTGACTGTACAGAAATAGCTTCAAGTGAATGAATCTCAAGTGTGCCTTTCATTTTCAAGCGTTTTTGTACGCTCCTGGCACAAACCATTTAAAATTGAGATGCACGGAATTCAGTACAAGAAGAAAGCAGTAAGCTGAATTTATTTTAAATTGCACACATTACCTAAATAAACTGCAGCACGTAAACTAAACGAGAGTATAGACATGAGTGAAATTAGCGATTGGATTCGTGCTATACCTAGGTCATCCCATTGCTGGTATGAATGACTGCTGTTTAATGTTTTGATCTCGTGCGTACGCAGACAAGGTACGAGGGGTAATAAAAAATTTTGCAACTCACGTGAAAGAAAAACTGCCAAACCTGGGAAAAAAATTTATTTTTCAACATAATTTCCCCTCACACTATGCACTTCTCCCATTTTACTGGAGCTTTTGATAGCTTGCAAAAAAGAAAAATCTTTCTTCCTGGTTGCCAATTAAGCCACTCCTCTGCGGCAGTTTGAAGCGGGTTCAAGACATCGAACCTTGTTCCTTCGAGGTGTTTCTTCAAATCTGGAAATAAAAAGTCACTGGGGGCGAGATCAGGACTGTAGGTTGGGTGGTCCAGCTGTTCAAAATCACACTCTCGAATAGCAGCTTGGGCAACACGAGACTTGTGAACCGGGGCGTTGTCGTGCAGGAGGACACCTCTTGTCACCAAACCTAGTCGTTTTTGCATGATGGCTTCATGCAGTTTTCGGAGAACATTGGCGTAATATTTGCCCGTTACTGTCCTACTGTTTTCAAGGTATTCAATGAGGAGGATCCCCTTTGCGTCCCAAAAAGTGTCGCCATCACATTCCTCCCAGAGCGTAGGGTCTGAATTTTTTCGGGCAAGGGAACGCTGAATGCTTCCAATGCAAAGACTGCTGTTTTGTTTCTGGGTCCCACTGGCCCAGCCATGTTTCATCCTCATTTACAAGGTGGGATAAAAATCTGCGTCGCTTGAAAAGAGGTGCAGAAGTTCCCTTGATGAATGCACGCAGTGGTGTCGATCTTGATGAGAGGTTCTGTGGCCGTGGCAGCCATCATGCCGAGACCTTCCACATACCCAAGACATCGTCGATGATATATTGAAAGCACTGCCATAAGAAATGCTCAATTCTCCGTCAGCTTCGGACACCTTGATTCAGCGATCATTCATGATAAGCCTGAACTAAGGCCTGAACCACCGAGTCACTGTAGCATATGAAGGATGTTCACTTATACACATTCACCATCCTGATGTGCATTTTTTTGGCGGAACATCTTTCTTTGCACAAAAATTTGATAATGCGTCGACACTCGAACTTTAAATCATGGGAGGATGCTATGCTTGGTTGACTGATGCAGACCTAGTAACGAAATGGAAGGCTTGATATTCAGACCTTGCTTGGCTGCAGAGATGACCTAAACAAAAGGTCTAGAGAGATCGCTGTCAGATATATGGTTATAGCCAAGTTGCAAAAGATTTTGATCTTCCTTGGACATAAGTTCTCAATAAAGAAAACTTCAGAAACTTGTTCGTTACGTCATTTGTAAGCCCAGTGATGAGGAGCGTGTACTACGACTGCTCAAGCTGTCGTGGTGGCTCAGTGGTTGTGGTCGGCTGCTGATGCGAAGGACACAGGTTCGATCCCAGCCACGGCAGTCGCATTTTGATGGAGGCGAAATTCTAGAGGCCCATGTGCTGTGCGATGTCAGCGCACAATAAAGAACTCTAAGCGGTTACCAATTACCGATTACCAATCCACAATGACATTACCAATCATGTTCACCGATTACAATCTCAATTACTGATCATGTTACAGATTACCAACACCAATCAAAATTATCGATTACCAATCACCACTCACTGTCAAGGTTACACTGAACGACACACTACGCCACTACATACTCATACACAAATTTACAAACACACCATTTGTTTCAGTACAATGAAGCACCGTAACACCACCTTTTCATTCCGTGCAATTGCTGATGCGTAATTAGCAAATTTTTAAAAATTACTATAACATCAGTACACACCCCCAACACTCTTTGCTGTCATACACAATTTTGATAAAACTTAAAAAAAAAATGCAGTTGGTAATGATGGGCCATGATCCAAAGAGCTCTGTATTACTCCACTCTCCAATTGCCACAATAAATGAAATATGGCTTTTTAATGTTTGGTTATACCACACAAGGCAGAGGGATCAAAATTTTCAGCTTATAATTTTTTCTTATGATTAGCTCCTTGTTTAGGTACGAAGAAAAACTTTGACAGACTACTTTTTTGTCGTGGAGGAATTCTGTGCTGCAGTCTGAGTGCAGGTGGATCTTCACTGCAGACTTAAGGTGTATCCGACTAGAGATGTGAAATACACACTCGCTACTCAACACAAATTCATCACAAGAAACCTTCAGAAACTCGTCAGGTGAAGGAACCATAATTTTATCGAAAATGTACAAATCATGCACCAACCAAAAAATCTATGGCAAGTGCTTAATTCTCCGTTGCTCCATCCATTTCACAATTGGCGACTTCGGACAATGGCTGCCTGGCTGGGAATGCACCCATTTATGCAGTTTCTTGCTGTAAGCACTTGAGGCCTTAGCATTGAAAAACGCAGCAATTTTCCTTCTCCAGGATATGGGTGCAGGCTAGCTAGTGATCCAAGATTCAAGCGCTTGTGTATTTTGTGCATGTTGGCAGTTTCAATGCTGCACAGTAGTACTTTAGTCCTTCCCTTCTGCAGTCAAAGGCCAGCATCCGTCTTCAGCTTAAATTTCACTAGCAGGCTCAAGTGGCAACACCTCCACAGCTGCCTCATTCAATCTGTGCGTCCCAAATTTTGCCACAAACAAGCATCCAGAGAGGTTGGGAGGGTGCCAATTTGGAATCTCAGGCAGGCTACACTTTCTTTCAATATATGACTAGGCATGCACAAAACTGAAACTCTGACATGACACAGAGGTGCTAAGTGCAGCAGACAACAGACAACCCCTAAATCTATGACACTCTGTACATTTGTAAATACCATGTTAGTTCACAGGATTACCTTGCATCATATTTTTAACACGTCACTTGAGCTGAATTTCTGTTAGGCCAAACAGAGTTGCGAGCATGTTTGTACAAACAAGATCTTTTGGTTCATAGCAAAAAGCAATTTTCTTCAAATAATTTTGAAGTTAATGCTTCGAATACTTTTTAGCACACAAAATGGGTCTAATACACGCGAGGCCATTACATAAAAAAAAGTGTACTGAAGCTTTAAAAACCCGGCTTTAAAAGTCTAAAAGAGAGCATCTGAAATGTACAAAAACAATTTTCACTTGCCTTGGGATACAAAAGATTAATAAATATATAAAAACAGCAGCGTAACAATATGACATCATTAGACTGAGTCAGCAATCCAAACCCAAGAAGTAAAATTATGTGATACTCCAGCGCGGAAACCGAGGGCAACTGAAAAAAAATTAAAAGACACTGAATTTTTAGGAAACAACAAGCATTTGCAGCCCCGCAGGCTGAAATATGAATGTTTTCATGTAAGAACACAGCCTTTTGTAAAAGCACATGGTTCCTCTAGAAGCTCTCTCCCACAGGTGCAAAGAGCCTTTCACTACTCGCCAAGGTTGTTGGTATAGAGGTATCTGCATGCAACTGGTGCCATGCATGGGTGCAGGTGGCTTTCCTAGGTCCCCTACCATTCCAAAGGGTCTTGAGATTATAGAAGGAGGAGGTTTTCAGGCAGTTCGTGATTTCATTCGTGACTGGCTGGCTAGGCCAGTGGCTTTCATCTAAATTCAGGAAATGTGCACCACACAGAACCACCTGAAGTGTTAGGTTTTGAAGGTGCACAAGCTCCACAGGCTAGATACGCTATCCAAGGTGCCAAGAGTCAAACATTCGCACTATAGTATCACGTGTGATGCAATGAGTCACCAATTTCATTTCGGAAAGTATATTTCTCAGTTCTCAGCTTTCTGGCCTCGACTGGCATGCCTTGGACCTCTTTGGTTGTTTGAGGTCGTATAGGCGTCACTGCCGCGTAATACGGTATATTTCCTTGCATATGCTGACCTTTTGAAAAAAAATGAGTCTGAAACTGGTCGGATCTGCCTCCATGCGGAGCTGATCTACTTGCAGGGCATATGTTAGGCCTGGCCGAATCGTGGGTATTACATGCCTCGCGCTGGTTACCATTCCCACCGTGATGCCTAGAGCTCCATGTGTCGGAAAAAAAATGTACAAATAAGTTCCACGAATCGATCATTTCAACTGCGTGCCAATTATCCAGCTTACTCGCATTGGAGGCTGCTTTCCCGGATTAGTGGCATGGTAGAGCGAGACAGGACCGTTGGCACTTGGCAGTTGCTAATCAATCAGCCGAGCCGCAAGCGAGTGAAAAGCATGAAAGCTGCGCTGTTTTATTGCCCTTGATTGCCACTTGCACCCAACTGCTGGTCTTAATTGCGATTGCATAGTTAGAAGACTGCCGCTTTGACCTGCGCGAGCACTGCAAGGCCATTCCACAAGAAACATGTCAAAGTGCGCTAGAAAGGGTTTTAAATGTGCGAGTCAATAAAGTAAAGGTGAGCAAGAGTGCAGTCACAAAGAACTGCATATCAAAGAGTACAATATACATATACATCTTTCCTTTTTGACTCGCTAGAGCTGTAGGGGAAAAAAAAGAAGACAATGATAAGCTGTACATTGCTCACCAGCAGGCTGCACATTACAAAGCACAAGGCATGCAATCAGTCCTGCACCGGAGGTAGCTACACTCCAAAGGAAATAAGAATGATAATATCCCCTTCGGTGCCAAGAATACAGCAAGGAATATTCACCTATTTTCAGTTGCAGAGAACCATGCACAATGATGCATGCAAGTGCAAACAATGACGTTGCCTTACCCAAGTCATCTTTAATTTCTTAGTAGGGGGACTAAAGCCCTAGCATTGCACAAGTTGTCCTTGCAGTGAGTTTAATGAGGCATTCGGGTGTCTTGTACAGTGTCTGTGCACAATTTTTTGTTTTTTTTTTTCCAGAGCTAGTATCACAGTCTTGGTTGCTTGTCTATACATTACACAGGTGCTCATTGGAAGAAAGAGGAGAGCATGATGATCACTTCTTCGTGTGGACATCACCCATGAGCTTCTCATAATGCTGAAAAAGTTGAAAAAAAAAATCACAAGCAGGCTGTACACACAACTTTCAGCTTTGTAGTTTCTTATAACAGGTTGCCAAAGGCAAGTCAGGAAGGTTTTAACGCTTGCTATTTACAGCTGCACATACTTTTTTATGCCAGTTGTCCAGGTAAGGTCTCTAAAAACACTTACAGGTCAATGCAACAAGCCCACTCTATGCACACCACAACAGCAAAGTAAAAGTGAAACAGACATGACGCATAACAGTACAAATGGATGGCAGTAACTGCAACAGTAACTAATGAATGAAAGCACCATTAATAAGGAATTATCATTTTGGCTGTTGTAACAGCAGTGTACAAGAAAGACATGGTGCTTTCTGTGTTGAGACTTAACAGCCCTTTATATGCTAAGAATTCAAAGTTAAAGAATTTGCAAGGGCCTTGAGACATTAGCAGCTTTGCCGAAACAAAATGTGAGGCAATTTTATAAAAGTAATACAAATGATTCCTGTACATTTGCAAGCAATGAATAACATTGCTACCGTGCCAGGCAACACAATTTTCACATGGCAAGTAAGCTCCACTGCCTGTTTACTTTTTAACTGTTTTCGGAGTTGGTAGAAACTAGGGGTCTGCAAACAGTATTTCGAATCCAAATCGCATATGAATACAGTAGACTCGCGATAATTCAAACTCTGATAATTCGTACTTTCGGTTAATTCAAACAAAAATCAAATTTTTGGTTGGTTCGCCATGTTTTCAATGTATTTTAAGGCCGCTTAATTCAAACACCGCAATTCGGTTAATTCGTACTTTTTGCTTGTCCATACCGGAAAATTATCGGCTATCGTTGCCACCACTGGTGAAAAATCTGACTTCTTATATCACCACAACAGAGGAAAATGTTAAATTAAGCGCACTATGGCCTGAAAAAATAAAAGCAAACAAGAGCCTAACAAACAAACGTTCGAAACAAAAGCCTCCCGAAGGGCACATTGTTGCTCAACTTTCCGTGGCTTGCTAGCATGCTTGCTAGCCAGTTCAAAGCAGGAAGTTCGAAATTAAAACACATAACCCTCAAAACTTGTGGAAATGACGACTGTCCACCTGCGTTTGTCAAAATGCTCAAAACTGACGTAAAACCTGACGTAAAAACAAAGAGCACGAGAAAAGGAAAAAAAAAGGTGCGAAAGTGACGCGAGTAGCATCGGCCGATTCCGAATCACGTGACCGCTCGCGCTTTTCTTTCCCTGGTCGCCGTGGTCGGTCGCCCGCGTTGGTAGCATCATGTCTCCGCGGGGGAAGTACCGAACCCTTTCTGTGAAAGAAAAATTGGCAGCCATAGAAGAAGTTGAGGCTGGAGCGAAGAAGACTTCTGTGGCATTGAAGTATGGAATCACAAAAAGTACGCTGACAACGATTGTGAAAGCGAAAGACAAGTTGCGAAACAACGCAGGCCATTTCGCTCCCGACAGAAAAAGGCTTAGGGAGGCGGCGCATCCGGAGCTTGAGAAGGCAGTTTTTCTTTGGCTGAAGCGCGCTCGGAGCTGCAGTCTACCAGTAAGTGGACCAATCCTGCGAGAGAAGGCCGAACAACTGTCTTTGCGCTTTGGAATTGAAGACTTCAAGTGTAGTGATGGATGGGTGTCGCGATTCAAGGAGCGACATGGCCTCACTTTCAAAACAGTAAGTGGAGAAGCGGCAGCGGTCGATGAGGCGGTTACTACCGACTGGCAGCAGACGCGTCTTCAGAGCCTACTGCTTGAATACTCCCCGGCTGACATTTATAATGCTGACGAAATGGGACTGTTCTTCAAGTGCCTTCCTCAGCAAACATTGTGTCGCAAGGGGGAACGTTTCACCGGCGGAAAGCTGAGCAAGGAGCGGCTCACAGTCATGGTTTGTGCCAATATGGATGGTAGTCACAAGCCCGAACTTTTCGTTGTTGGCAAATCGAAGCGTCCGAGATGCTTTAAAGGCATCCGAACTCTTCCCGTTTCTTATGCAGCAAATACACGTGCATGGATGACGCACTCTTTGTTTGAGGATTGGCTGTGGAAACTTGACGTGCGGTTTAAGCGCAATAAAAGAAAAGTGCTGATGATAGTGGATAATTGTCACGGTGACGTGGAGGGGCTGGAGGCAATTCGTCTTGAATGCCTCCCTCCAAACACAACAGCTGTCCTCCAGCCTCTGGATCAGGGGGTAATCAAATGTCTGAAGATAAACTACAGAAAGCTACTCCTTAAGAGGATGCTAATATGCATGGATAATTCCATGTCGTACAGCGTAACACTGCTGTTGTCTGTGGGAATGCTAGCTGACGCATGGAGTGCAGTAACATCGGCAACGATACGGAACTGCTTCCAGCGTGCCTTCCGCATACCAGGCCGCACCAGTGATACCTTGCCTGACTGCGCTCGAAATGAAGGTGAAGACTGCCTCCAAATGGAGAGCAATGAAGCAAGGCTAGTGCTTTCTGCACTCCAAGCACACAACATAGCTGCTGACCTCAGTGAATTTGCGGCTGCCGATGATAACCTCTGCGTGTGCAGGGAAGACACCCTGGACGACTTGGTGGCTGAGGTGCTGCCAGCACAGTACAGCAGCGAAAGTGAAGAGGAATCAGAAGAGCAATCTTCTGTGACAGCAGCACAGGCCTTCCACTACCTTGCCGAGGTCCGCAAATTTCTGACTGTAGAAGAAAATTCTCAAGAACAACTGGCTGCTCTTAATGGAATAGAGAACTTTGTTCTTAATGCACATGTAAAGAAAAAACAGTCAACAATTCATGATTTCTTCAAACGGTCTAGTCAGCCATAGATTTCCATTAAACTTGTTCTGGATCTTTCACCTCTGCTCTGTTTTTACTGTGTAATTAAAGAGTGAAATGTTTAAAATATGATTTAAGTGGATAATTAATTGTAATGTGCGCTGTAATCTTGCTCAGAGTCATATATGCGAGAACTTCCGATAATTCAAACTTCCTGATAATTCAAACAAAATCCTGGGGTCCCTTCGAGTTTGAATTAACGAGAGTGTACTGTACTGTAGTTCTGCTGCCAAATCGAATGCGCAAGAAATAGTGCAAGAAACTAAATAGAATATGAATCGAATAGTGACAGCACACAACTGAATACAAACTGAATATTTTTATGAGTATTTGCTGCCAATGTGCATATTCGTACAACATGAATAATCACACTAAAGAGCAAAGTGCTGGTGGGGGTGTTGCAGTGCAGTGCTATAACCCATAGACTTAAGGCTATAGCTGCGAAAAGACATATACTGAACTCCACTAGAGGATACAAAACATGAAGCCAGCATTTCTACTTTTCATATTAATCTTATATGTGCTTAAAATATACTGTTTGCAACAAGAACTATGTATTGGAAATGGGTTCAGAGACTGGGAATTGAAGCCGGGTTTGCTAAACCTGACTAAACCCTGACACATCGCCCAAAGCATTATGAATGGCCAACCAACAAGCCCACAAAGCCACACTACGGCACAGCTCAAATGGACTGCGTCACAGTGCTCAACCATCCATCTTGGGCAGGCCAATCGCGGCAGTACGGTGTACGAGCATTATCTTTAAAGCAGTCGTCGACGAAAGCTACGAAATGCCTTATCTGAATGTTGTGCCAATTGTTCGAAAAATATCTGATAACTTGAGAACATATTTGATTTGTTTGAAATAATTTTGAACATGCATTATTTGATTTGCTCAACAGATCAAATAGGAGGATATTCGATTTGATATTATAAAACTGAATATTCGCATAGCCCTAGTCGAAACTAAAAGCGAAAGGTAAGAAAATACAGCATAAATTGAAATTTAGTTTCAGTGAGATCTCTTCAACCTGTTAAACATGCAAGTTCCATATGAATTCTATTTCTCTGTATAGAACGAAAAAGAAAAAGGTTCTCAGAGTCTAAGTTTGAAAGAAATAATCTCAAGAGTAAGTAACAGACTATCCACTTCACAGTAACACAGTAACACAGTAACAGTAACCACTTCAAAGAAAAGTGCCAAGTTTAAGTGCTTTCACTGTAAAATTCTCAGCCAAGAAACGTGCTTGAGGTGTAAGTTCAGGCATAACTTCAGCAGATAATAAAAGGCAGTAAGAGAAAAATATGAAGCGCACCTATTGCACTATATTTTAAATTTGCCTAGAGCAAAGCAAAGCAGCAAATCGGCCACCATTTGTTTATTTGCCATTGCGATTCCCTTTCTTATTTTGCCTATGCAGCACGAACTAAGTAGCAATAGTTACTCAATGTCCTTCTAACCTTGAGTATGGCCAAGTCACAGTTTGTGAGCTGCTTCTGCTTGGCGAATGCCTTGGATTCAGTTTTCCGGGCGTTGGCAGTCAGCAGGACCCATGTGTGAGCCACGTACTCAATATCCGCAAACACACTGCATTAATGTAATAAATTATTTGAATTTTCACATGATAAAGCTACACCAAATTTATGAGACGCATCACACTGGAGAGCAAGAACTTGGCCTTGACCATTTGGTGATTCATTACCACGCACCAAAATGCAAGTACACACGCTTTATGGCATTACGGCTTCATCAAAATGCCGCTGCCATAGCTCGAATGTATCTCGCGCACTTTCAATCAGCAGCACAATGCCATAGCCAATGAGCAACTGGATAGAGAGATAAACCACATGCCACAAGAAGACAGTAGTACTGTACAGTAAAACCTCGTTAATTCGAACTTCCGGTTAATTCGAACTGACGGCCGGGTCCCGGCAAAGCCCTGTGTATTTCAATGGGTCAAAACTCCCGATAATTCGAATATGCCGGTATCCACGTCGGTTAATTCGAACTAGGCGCCGATGGCTGGCATTGCTCCTCGCATATAGAAGTCACCTCGTAGCAAATACAATGCGCTGAAAATTTTAAAAAAATGCAGAATGATGAGAAAAAAAAATAAGCCAGCACGCATGTCAGCACGCACGAGGTGAGACGTGAATTTCGTTGCCCGAACCAACCCTCCGGTGCATGCCGTAGCAGGTTTTCGCTGCCGGAGCGTCGAAGCATTGGCTTGTCTATTTTTGGCTGACGCGCGGTCACGCGGGTAGCGACCCTACCGCGGGCGCCGCCTATGCTCCGGCCACGGTGGCTCCGGCGCAAGCCGTTGCAGGACTACCTTGCCGATTACTCGCTCAGCGATGTGCTCAATGCAGATGAAACCGCGCTTTATTTTAAGTTGCTGCCGAACAAGACTGTGAGTTACAAAGGCGACACGTGTTCAGGCGGGAAGAGAAGCAAGGAAAGAGTGACGGTGTTGGTGTGCGCAAACGCGACTGGCACGGAACGGTGCCGCTTGCTAGTTATAGGCAAAGCAGCGAAGCCTCGCTGCTTTAAAGGGCTAAAAACTCTCCCTGTTGATTATACTTTCAACAGAAAGTCGTGGATGACGCGTGCAATTTTCACGGATTGGCTGCGCATACTCGACAGGAAGTTCGCGGCACAGAACAGGAATGTTCTGTTGTTCGTCGACAACTGTTCAGCCCATTGCGACATCAGCGGACTGAAGGCGATCCGTCTGGCATTTCTGCCGAAAAACACTACGGCTGTGCTGCAGCCTATGGACCTTGGGGTTATTAAAAACCTCAAAACAATGTACAGGCGCCACCTCCTAGAGCGGATTCTTGTGTGTATGGACAGCGGCAAATCGTACGACGTCAATCTCCTCGGAGCCTGCCACATGCTGGCAACATCGTGGAATGCTGTCAAGGCGGGCACAGTCGCGAACTGTTATCGAAAGTGCGGCTTCATTGAAGGCCCAGAAGCCTGCAGCACGGCTGAGCTGGATGCTCAGTGTGATGACTCCGTCGCGCTGCACCCTGCCTACGCTGCTTTATCGGAGGGTGTTGACTTCCAGAGCTTCGTAGACGTTGACAGCGGCGTGGAGACATCGGGGCCGTTAAGCGATGCCGAGATTATTGAAGCGGCCTACGGTGACCAGATGCCGCACAACTCCGGCGCGGCGAGCACAGCTGACAGCGACGACGAGTCCGACGGAGGCGACGATCCATTGCCACCCCCGAGTGCATGTGAAACAGCGTCAGCACTCGATCTGGCTGCGCGCTACTTCTCCGCCGATGATAATTCGGACGCTGCGTTGGAGCTGTTGGGCAAGTTGCAGACGATGCTTGTCGAGTCACGGCAAAGAAAACGAAAACAAATGCGCATCACCGATTATTTTTCTCTTTGATATGCTTTGTCAATCTGCTGTTAATAAACATGTTTTTGAAGCATAGTGTCATATTTAATCATTAAGCTTGCTGCTTACGAGAATGCATTTTGATGTTAGCTCCAACCGCATAAACAAATTAACTTTATTTCCTTCGACATTCGGGCTCTATGATTTTAATTCGCGCAATCGCCCGCCGCAAATGTGTAGTAGCGCGTAGTAAGAGATAACGATCTCAGATATGCCTGTTTTAGCTTCGGCCCGTGCTGCCGGGCGTGATGGCCGCTTTTCTTTAGCGCCCGCTCGTTAATTCAAACTCCGCTTAATTCGAACAATTTTCCTGTCCCCCTCGAGTTCGAATTAACGAGGTTTTACTGTATTTACGCAAATATAATGTGAGGGGGGAGCTTGCGACCTCAGAAAATGGGAAAAATAAGATGAAAAAAAAAAGAGAAATGGACTTTCTCGGCAAAAATGAACGAAAAGAAACCTCTCCTAAGAAACACAGAGGCTTTCAGAAGAAAGGAAGACGATACAACAAAGGCTGAGATTTCACTCCTAGTTACCAAGCTACTGTATTTACTCATGTAACCTGCACCCTCGCGTAATTTGTGCACTCCTAATTTATTACCTGTGTTAATTATTAAAACAAACTTTTACTCGCACATTTTATACTCCCTGTTGCTCCAGACTACCAGCATGCACGGGAGTGCGCATGACTTCCTGTGACTTTAGCTTGCGAAGTATGCGGCCGTGTCGCGGAAGTACGTAGCACATGGCTGCGAAAGGTGCGAGTGGTGAGAGGGACGAAATGCGTGCCATTCACCCGGATCGCTTGCGCTGGCGGTCACTTTCCTGAATGAGCAGTTGCGACAGCAAACTTCCGGTAACCTCAATGTGCACCGGAATCCGAAACCAGCGAACCGTTTACTGCTCGGTTAGCCGCTATTCAGCCAGGCCGCACGTGAGGGTAGGGTGCCATTTTATCACCTTTTATCTCTATTTGCCCCTGACTTCTGGCTTTGCAGTTGCATAGTTGCGCACCGTCACGCCAGCCTGTGGGGAACCACATAATGTTGGGCGGGGCAGGAGAGAGCATGCATCTGTAAATTTTGAGTCAACTTTTTTTTTTTTTGGCCAGCGAGAGGTGCCAGTTGGGTCGTCGACATACAGGAGGCAACACATGGTATATATTGCGCATTGCGACTTTTGGAGAGTTATTTTTAGGACGTGTTCGTGAAATCTCCGCGTAATTTGCACACCCCCCTTTTGAAGCCTTAATTTAGAGGAAAAAAAGTGTGCAAATTACGCTAGGAAATATGGTATTCAGATCTCTTAAAGCAGGCATGTGTTCGATGCAGTGTAGGCACACCTAACGTAAAAAGAAAGATGAAATATGACGATTAGTAAAGATAAGGTTGCAGTCAGCATTGCTGCCTTTCTACACAGAAATGTAAGGAGGCTTTCCATTTCATGGATCTGGGATCTCCTTACCTCGAGGCGTACTACTGCTATGACCTGCCAAATTGCTAATGCCTCAGGAAAGCTTGTTACAAGCCGAAACTGGCGTTAACACTCCTGATGCCAATGCTACAAGATGAACTTGTAAGAAGAAGCAGGCAGAACAAATGTTAGCCACAAAAAACCTAAGGTAGTGCACGTATGCTTCACATACGCAAGCTTTCCAACACTCAAATCATTAGTATGAAACAGTGACACCCATGCCTCAGGTCATAATGAATGACATGACACAAGACTGCCGTCGAGCCATGAAATCATTTTTCCTCGAACAGCGCAAGCAGTGCAGACAGCCTACAGAAGCATCACTATGTATTGCTACATAAATGTCACACCATGCAGCGATACAAGTAAATGAAAGCAGTAGGAAAGATATAAAAGTGGCAAAATAAAGTTTCCAAACTCATGACAGTCAATGGGTTGATTAAAGAATTTTATTCATCAGACATATTGTAGTTATTCCCTATCACTTCTGCGTAATGATGTAATCACCTTGCGTAACTATAAAATTACAACGTAACAAGAAATAATGAGCCAGTACCTTGAGATCACAGCCAACAGAGCCTCGTTTTCTTCAAGCAACCGTATCCTCTGGCTTGTCTGTTTAAGCAGAGAACCCTGCAGAATGGGAGAGAACACACACATCACGTCAAATATACACACACAAGAAAGAAGGGGTTTGCGTTTATCTGCACGTACCAAAATTTTTCTATCTGTGCTATACAGGCACTTCGACGGCCTTTAAATAAATTGTCTACCAGCTCAATAGAAGCGTAAGCGTTGCTGCATAAGCAGCTCCAATGTTTATCAAGTCAGTAGTCTATAAAGATACAGTGCTCTCCCGAGTTTCCCCAGCGATGCACTCTTGGATGTTCTGACAGCCATGTAGTTCAAAACGAGAATAAAGCAGTATAGCAAAATACTTAATTACAGAGTAACTTATTTTGGAGAAATGAAGAATCTAGCTACAAAAATACTGCAGCCAGGAAAACCTCAACATCAGACAAATTCTAGAGCATGCATGTGTCCCAAAGGATTGCTTTCAAAAGATCACAAACGTTGCAGTTTACCACAGGCGACGTCAGTGATATGAAAACTTTTTAGTTTTTTTCCACTGTGCGTGCTATTTCTGCGTGAACTCTTTTTCATGATGCTTTTCACAAAAATAAAGGCACGGATTAGATATATCCCTTCCCTACAATCACAGGCTAATGGTTTGGACATTGATCGGCCACAAGGACGCGTTGAAAGTTTCTTAGGTGGAATTTATTGCCTAACGTCACTGTGAAACATCTCCCACTCTTTTATAAACCAAGTAGCAAAAACTTTTGCTATTTTCATATCAAATGTTGCACCTTTTTCTAACCTTCTTCACCATGACCTCAATTCCACATTAAGGCACACAGAGGCGGTTTTTCGAAATCTGCTAATCTACTACAGTTCTGAAGTAGACTCATTGTTGAGACTCCCAAGATGACCATGACCGATTTCACTGCCTGAGGAACTGCCAATTATTTCTTTTAAAATAAGTGAATGAATAAAAAAACCTGCACATCTGCTAACTCTCTGAAACTTCAAACAATGCCACACCATCATGCTTTTAATGTGAAAGTACCGCAAAAAGGGATGCTGCAAACACAAAGTGACATTGCCTGCACAGGCACAGGTGCACGAGAACCAGCACTACACTTGGCGACAGATTTTCCTGGCAACGAAGGAAAGGCTACAGGGACAGAGCGTCCTAAGCTGTGTTATTCCACCATATTAGCTTGGGTGTACGACAGAGCACCTGGCCATCTGGCATGTTGTTCTCTCCACGGCACCTTCATTCCTTCGCTGGGGCAGCTGGTGCCATCTATGGAAGCTTTTTGTAACTAGATCTCCGTAGCAAATTTGTTGCAATAGAAAAAACAGCCTTTTTTTCCTTCACTTCTGACGCTGAAAGTTAGCAGTCGAGTTAAAATTTGCCTTAAATAATGAGTGTTGACAATATACTATGTTTAAAGCGGAAACTAATAACTACAGGAGGAGACAACATTCCGCTGTGTAGTAAGAAAGGGCATGTTTCGGTTTCATAGCTTCCACATCATTGCCGGAAAAAGTTGTCGCGGAGTATAGCAAATGCTCTACTGTTACCTCCCTTTGGATCTTCAAATTCACAGAGAAACTGCTATACTCCATTTCATAAATAGTGTGCAATGTACCATGACTGGCAACATCTTGAACTTTGTGTTACCTCTTACAACATTTTCGTCCTCCCCTCTCGAGATCTCAAGAAGTAAGGATGACATCAGGTGGAGTGATACGTGGCTGGCGTGTCTATTTGCTCCGACTACATCCGCGCTCAAAAACTATAGTTGCCATCAGTAAAAACTGTAACCAGAGGGTTCAATAACTGAAAGCCTGACTGTCTTCACTGAGATTTTCTTTTCCAAGCGTGTCGTTTTGTACTGCTCAATGTTCTCGTCCAAACCATCATGAAGGCTCTAAGAAGTACGAGTGATGTGTGACAGAATGATGTGCTTTTGTGGGCGCACGACTTGCACAGCTCCCAACACTGCATGCTGAGTGTGACACCAGTACAGACATCATGCACTTTGCCATGGCAGCACGTACCTCCTCCACGGACAGCTACACATGGAAGGACACAAACTAGACATTTCAGAGGCCTTGGCAGCAACAGTTGAGCAAAGCTAGAAGAATCTGAGTTCGTGTATGCTGCTGAATGCAGTGTGGAGCACTGTGGTGGATATTTATCAAAACAGTGTGCCGAATCTCATTCAGCTTCCCTGGTGCAAGAGTACAATCGGCAGCAAAAGTTTGCGGGACGCGATTTCTTTGAAAAACGTCTATTGTAGCTTTACCTTGCTACCCAGTACCCTAGCAGCATGCAGGCCCCGAGTTTCTTTACACATTTCAGGCAATTTGCTTGTGTGCCTGCACCGGAATGAATTTTTTCTGCACACCCACATCCCTTAACCTTTTGCTGATGACTGTACATGGTCATGATTCTAATGTGATATGACCCTTCAAACTATGAAATCAAGTGCCAATATACGTGCGTTCACTAAAGTGGATGCTCATTTGAAACACCTTCAGGTTTATCAACAGTAATAAGGGGTGCCACTTAAAGCTAAAGTGAGGCCTGAATAACTTGAAAGTCTGTCAACACACACGAGTGGGGACTTTTAATTTTTTTTCCTCTCTCCCAATACAGTATTTGCCTGCAACACCATAATTTTCACAGTTTTTCCCACATATTTCTTTGCGCAAATGCAAATGGGGTCAAAAGATCAGAAGCCCACTCACACCATAACAAGGACCAGTGAAGTCGCCTGTTTCGACATTGAGGACAGATGCCTTTTTCTGAAAAACAGGAACGAAGAACACGGCAACTTCCAGAATTGCAGGACAACTTCCTGTGACATCGATATGTATGCCAATGCCTACTGCACTGGAAATAAATATAAGTAACCTAGAGAAGCTTTGTTCAAGATAACAATAAGATTTCAAAACAGCACTAAGTTTTGGTGTAACATCTACAGCGCATCACATGGAAACCTGACCATAACAAGAAAAGCATTCAGCATCATATTTGAAAATTCAACATTTGCAGACTTCTCAGAACAAGACAAGAGATGTAAATAAAATATATGTTGGAAAAAACAACAACAGTAAAAGTTCATTTTTTTAACAAGGAGCAAACAGCCACAGTTTGTTCACTGCTTGAAGCAGACAGGTGGTCATCACTGAAGGCAGTGGGCCAGTTGCTTCAGGATGTGATGCAGGTGATCATGTTTGATACTTTTGCAGTGACAGTTACTGCACACCGTGCTGCAGACCTGAAGGTGCGTGACAGTCTAGTGAGTGCACGCCCGTTTACAACTCATTTGGAGAGAGAGCAAATCGAAGAGTGTGATGGTGAGCTTGTCTGTTCAATCTAACGGTGCTGCCAGTAGACATGTTTCATACACCTGAAACACACCGCCACTGCCTGCATACAAGTTATGACAGCCATGCTCTCTTCACGCACAGAAATCGGGTGTTCATTATACGTGGCCTTGACAGCTCTCGCATCACAGATATTCAATGCTAAGAATGTTCACAAAATAGCGATGTATGCATAATCTTGCATTTCATTAGTACTGTGAAACAAGATTCCTTTGTGCATTGAATTTTAGCTTAGTTCCCAAAATTTCTATAATCCTAAAACATTACTTGGTAGAACAGTACAGCTAGCAAGTACCAGGAAAGTGAAAAAGTACTCACCCTGACTGACGACGGGAGACCAAAGTCCTTAGTACGGTGCTCATCTACGTAACCTATCACTGCTGCTGCATTTAGGCATGAGTTGTCCAGCACATCAAACCTTTGGTCTTCAAACCACAAGAAGTCACTGCATCAAAATATCACAAACAAAAGAGTTAATAACACACCCAGTCTGGCTAATCTGCACCTCCTGCATGGCAGGCTAAAGGTAAGTAATACACCTCCCCCCAAAAAAAGGTTGACTACAAAATAAACTGCAAGTTTACATGTGTACTATGTGCTCACTTAAAAAAGGAGAATACAAGCTTTTTTTTTTAGATATCTATGAGCTACAAAAATCTTGATAAAAAGTGCCCTCTTGGATAAAAAGTTTCACTACAAACACACATGTACGTGCCTGCGGGTCAAGGCACCTTAAAGGTGCACTAAAGAGGAATCTGAACTCGTCTTTTAACCGCGGGATCTTTGTTACTCACCCAAACTTTCGGGGTGCAAAGAGGGCTAAGACCTTGGCGCTGGCAGCCACCTCATGGGCACTTAGAGGGCCGCCCACGATGACAATTGTTCGGCCTATGAGCAGTGAGTAAAGAACGTCTTCCACTTTGATCCGCTTGCTGAGCACCTGCAGGAATATTGCTTCTGCAAAAGACACAACATTGAGAATGCACGTCTGGCGGAAGGTCCGCCAAGGTATGATCGTGACATTTAAATCGATAAAGCAATACCTTCTCAATCCACTGGCATTGCAGTGAATACAATACAGCAGGAAGAAAGTATACTCAGCGACAGCTTTTCCTAACAATGAAGGTAAGGCTACAGGGGCGGAGGTTCGGTAACTGTGTCATTCTGCCATATATTTTGGCCACACGACGATGCACCTGACCACCTCGAGCATTTGATCTCTGCGCAGCAGCTTCAATTGCTGCTGGTGTAGTTGGTGCCATCTATGAAAACTTCTTGTAATAAGACATCCTTAGCAAATTCGTTGTGATCAAGAAAACTCTTTTCCTGACTTTATAATGTTGAAAGTTGGCCGTTTTCTTAGAATTATGCCTTAAATAGCGCATACTGACAATATAATATGTTTTAAGAGAAGATTAAATGCAAGCGGGGGGTGGGAAAAGGGCGTTTCCGGTGCGCAGCTTCGGCTCCACTGTCAGAAGCAGTTATCATGAAATATAGTGCTGCACACTCCTTCAAAGAAGATATTTGCAGATATAGTGAAGGGAACTTTCACCAGACCGCAGCACCACAAAAATATGACTATGAAACTAATGACCCAGTTCAGTCAGTCATGCTAATCATGATTTTAAACAAGGTGCCAGTCTTCTTTGAATGAACTTAGCTACTAGGCAGTGCAAGTCATGAGAAGTTGCTGCCTGTTGTCCTATAAATACAAGGAATTAAACCAACCAAAGAAGTCTATGCTACATGATATGAAGAACTGGATACTGACCAGAACCATCATGCACACAAGTCTGTATTGCATCCCACTGTTTCTCCAGAGTTAATCCGTGCCTAAAGGTTGGGAGATAAGAATGAGAGAAATGTAAACTATATAAGTAAAAACTTTTATCCTTTTTTTTTTGCAACTATGTATAAAGAGACGAAATTAAGCAAAAAGCAGGCCACCACATATCCAAAAACCTAGCAATAGCTTTACTGCTATACAGCCAGCAAACAAAATTACATAATCAAGAAATGAAGCACCTGCACCATCACATAGAAACAAGGTCCAGAAATTTTCGCTCATTAAGGGGAACGCGACTTTGAAAACAAAAGGTCAAAAATTGGATTTTTTAAAACAATGGTTGCACTATTTGCTTGTATGCCTTGTTTTTTGTGCTGTCCTGATGTTTCTTTGCTGCAATTGGGGAGTACTCTAAAAAAACTGTTTTGTGAACCGCATTGGCTATGGACTGCCCAGGTGAAAATCTTCAACTGGAAATTCAATCGGGTGTAACTGGTTTCAACTGGGAGTAACTGGTACCAGTTGGAAACCAGTTGGAGACCAACTGGTTCCACTTGGGAACCCAGATGGAGCCCAACTGGTCCCAGTTGGGGACCAAGTGGGAGGCAATTGGTCAAGTTTTCCACCAACTGGGAAACATCAATTCCCAGTTGAGAGCCAAGCAGTCGTAACTGGGGACCAACTGGGAAGTAAGTGGTTCCATTTGTGGGTCAAGTGGGAAGCAAAAATTCCCAATTGAGGGCCAACAGGGCAAAACTGGTCGTGGGTTAAAACTAATGGTCATTCCCAGTTGAGAGCCAAGCAGTCGTAACTGGGGACCAACTGGGAAGTAAGTGGTTCCATTTGTGGGTCAAGTGGGAAGCAAAAATTCCCAATTGAGGGCCAACAGGGCAGAACTGGTCGTGGGTTAAAACTAAATGGTAAGTTTTTTTACTGCTTGGAGGGACGTCGAGAAGGAAATAAATGCTGCTGCGGCTCAGCACATTGCACAGTCATTAGGCACAAAAGTGAACGTAATGCGAAATTAGATGGAATCTGGCTTATTGGCGAACATCATTCCTATTGCACTGTGTGCACTGCACGTGAAAACGCCCGTAGGTGCTCTCCTGGCGAATAACACCACTTCCCTCAAAACGTGTCGACGCATGCTGCGAAAATATCGTGTGCACGCATTACTGCTTAATTTTGTTTTATTAAGCCTGTTCTCTTTCTGTCTCAACCCGTTGTGACATAGGCATTTCGGACATGGTAACATTTCATTTATTTCTTTTTTTATAATTGCCGAACCATCCCAAAACGAACTTCCAAGACCGTGACTTCCGCGACATGCCGTGTCTGCAGCCATCAGCGGACCGGGTGCAGGTGTCATTCTCTACGCCGCCATCGCGATGACGTTTGTAACGTATTTTGTCAATAATAGCACAAACTATGCATGGCAACTACAACTATGAGAAAAGTAATTTGTTACAATTTAAAAATTATTAACTTATTTTTTATGCTAGTGAAAACAGAGTAGTAAGTAAAAAAAGTTGCCGAAACAAGCGTCAGTTTCGCACACGCCGTCCGTGCTAGGGTAGCCATTGCGGCAATGGTCGCGCGGATGGCGTGTGCAATTTCTCATCGTGTTCCGCGGGAACGTTGTGTTTGAAGAACCTCGACATACGATTAATTTTTCGCATACTATTGTTGGCGAGATTGTTCAGCAGTTTTTTCCTTGATGGTGCTGAAGGAAGAGAGTTTGCTTGCTTTGAATACTCAGCGAAGTGGACCCGTCAATACCAATTAGGACTACAAGTCGTTTTCACCGGATGGAATCATGCCCTTTCCAGGTGCGTACTCAGTTCGCTCATTTAAATGTATTTTATGCTATTTTTGCGTTCGTAATGAAAAAATTCTAACGCATTTAGTGGCACGTTATATTTTTACGCTCACTCGTTTGGGCGTTTTTCCAAACTCGCTGCCCATTGAAACAAAGGCTGGTGATGTATGCAACTGATCTCTACTATACGAGAAGTGGGCATGCGTTCGGATCGTGTGCCGAAGTGCGCGTGGAAGCGAACTCCGCTCAGCACGATTGCGTCTTAATGCTGCAGAGAGCACCCCTGGACGCCTCATAGACTTGCGTGGGTAAAGAGCGTAAATTTTATTTGTACTTGCTGTGTGCGATTCTCTTGTTTGTCACCTATAAAAATGAACTATTATGTTTTGTTTTGCAGCAACCCTGACCTATTGGGCTCGGCAGAAGAGTATTAATGCCACCGCAGCTGTCTTAAAACATGATGAACGGGCTCAGCGAGAAGATTAAAGATTCAGTGAAGGTGCAAAGGGCAATAAACATTGACGCCCTCAAAACTTATCTTCAGTGTTTTGAACTCCCGTGACGACCATGCACACTCGCTTACTCAAACGTATTTGAGCTAGCTAGAGTGCTTGGACGTCCCGACGCTCCCGTGGAGACGTCTGTGAATGGTCTGCATTAGGGCCCCACCACATCTGGGATTGCAACGGGTCCCAGATGCATCTGGGATTGAAATGGGTTCCAGTTGCATCTGGGATTGCAACTGGTTCCAGATGCAACTGGTCCCAGATGCAACTGGTCCCAGATTCAACTGGTCACAGATGCAACTGGTCCCAGATGCAACTGGTCCCAGTTGCAAGTGGTCCCAGTTGCAACTGGAAACCTGTTCCTTAAACCAGATGGACTGGGACCAGTTAGAAACCAGTTGGAAACCAGTTAGAAATTTTCACCTGGGTGTGGAAAAACACTCCAATGGGCGTTTTTTTCCGTTATAGTTTTCCACCTAGATACTCACCTTGTGAAGCAGATTTCTTTATGAATATTTTATCTATTTTCTGTTACACCCGTAGGAAAATAGCATCAGTCAAGACATTCCTTGTTTTCCAAATTTTTGAATTTTAAATTTCTTGTACGAAATTTTCTTTTTTCACTCAAGACATGTCAACGGACACTGCATCACAACAACTAAACACCAAAATTTGTACTTTGCGAAAAAAAAAATTCCAAGAATGTCTTGACCTGTAGTACGCCAGTAGGAATGCAATGAATGGTGAACCAGCCTTCTACGTCATTTTCTTACCTCTGTGGCCTTTTCAAAAGATTCATAGGAAAAATATATATATTAAAACAATTTTCTGGAGATATAAGAGTGAAATTTTGTGAGGGCAGATATAAAATTATTTCTAACATGCTAAAAAAACTAATGTGATACATCAAGAAATAAAAAAAAATGTGCTGAAAGCCGCATCGCCTTTTAATAGTCTGACATGAAAGACTTAAATGTGTCATTGCTACCTGCATGTTTA
This sequence comes from Amblyomma americanum, assembly GCA_030143305.2. Lineage (NCBI taxonomy): Eukaryota > Metazoa > Arthropoda > Arachnida > Ixodida > Ixodidae > Amblyomma > Amblyomma americanum. The sequence continues at coordinate 26,697 of JARKHS020011673.1, read as the reverse complement.
TTGCTTCCTGCTCTTTTTGTTTTTAAGAGCTGCATTACGTTCAAACACACCATAATAATCAATGATGTGTTAAAGCTACATGCACAAATAATAAGCACCAGGCTGAGAAATACACAATTTATAATGGATTAGCAGACCATATTCAGGACACAGCAAGGCAAATGAGAAAAAGCCATGGACAACTGACTTGGAGCAGTCTGCAGGATCGATGCCTTCTTCATCCCTGACCCAGTAGCTTCTTTCTGCTGCAAGACATCAAAGAAATGGAAGAAAACTTGTTTATGAAAAACACTGTCAAACAGCATGTAAGTATTTCATCTTCATAATTATAGTTCAATTAGGCCCACTGCTGGGCAAGGACACAGTCGAAAAGAAAGAGCAGCATGGCAAACAACCTGCACTCATCACCCCATCGTGAGTCATGTTAGGTCCACTGCAATAAACACAGCAAATTTTCTCAGCATCCAGAATGTTACCACAATAAACAACTGCATACCTGTCCTGCACATTACATAACCTGCCAATGTCCATTTTTTCCACTTAATCCCAGGTAGAATACCAATAACTGGTTATGAGGAAAGGAAGGATGCAGTAACTGTCCCCACTCTTAGTGGACACCTCAACAATTTCTTGTTAGCTGCTGCGGTGGCTCAGTGGTTGTGGTGCTCAGTTGAGGACCATAAAGACGCAGGTCTGATCCCAGCATGGAGGTCGCATTTCTATCGTGCATATTGCATAGCACACAGATGTCTTTTGCCTCCAAAGAAACACAGCCGCCGCAGCAGGGATACTGACTGATCCTCCGCTCCTCTTTTTCTGTCCATTTTCTGTCAGCCATGATGGACAGTTGGTTGCTGAAATGATTCTTTTTTCTTTCTATCACACTATATTTAGAAATTCTTGAAAGTGTTTGCTGAAACACCTGGCATACAATTTGAAACCTGAGGGCCGAAAGGCCCTGTACTATGGGAACCAGTTCAACCCAAAATGAAAATGCACAAGCAGCGCCTACTACAGCAGAACCCCGCTGTTACGTTCCTGGCTGCCGCGTTTTCGTGAGCCACTCCTGTCCTAGCTCCCCCAGAAACATATACAATAATGACTCTGCTGTTATGTTGAAACTCGGTAGCTTTCCCGCACGCTATGTCGCGAATGTTACTTCGTGACAGCAGTTCAACCTGTGCTGGCATTTTTACGGCCAACATTTAGTGCACGCAGAATGGCGATGGGGCCAAAGCGGAAGTTAGACTCCATCAGAGCTTAGCAGCCACCATGCCCTGTTCAACGACTTCTGGCGTGTTGCACCCACGCCAATGGTGGGCACAGTTAGAGGCGGGGTGAATCTTGTTACAGCTGTTGGTGTGGCTGTAGTTGGTGCAATGACTGAAGGTGCAAAAACAGAACTATGCTGCGGCAAGCGCCATGTGGGCAGTGCTGCACGAGATGCAGTTGCGCAGGTTGGCCCCGAGGCATGTTTCTGTTATCCGCGCTTTCCCTGTCACCTGAAGCTTAAAAACGTGATATCTAGGCTCCAATAGATGAGGACTAAGAACGATTAAAGTGGCCGCTACAAGAATAGTGTGGAAGCACGCATGCGTGCAGTGATCTTGCATGTGGCACAACTAACAGGAAGTTGTACCACAGAGTGGTAGGAAATTTTTTGAAGGTTTTGAATGCAAAGTGAAAAAGTCAAGTTGATCGAATTGCTTACCAAAAAAAAAGCATCGATGACAAAAACATGTGAACGAGCACTTATTTCTCATAAACCAGAAAAGATGCCTGACAGCTGTCACAATTCAACACCTCTTCTTTCTTGTGAGGTAGGAAAGCATGGTTCACATTCCAATAACACAACATTCTAATCATGAAAAACAAAAGAAAAATCAAGCAGAAAACAGAATATTGTGCTTGCTCACAAAGGTGGATATGCCAGACAGTAACACTACAATGGACGAATGTGTGATAATTTTGCCTACTTACACATGCATACTTTTGGCTCCTGCACCTTCTCTAAGGACAACAGTCGGCAGAAACAAAAGATGAATGAAACAGAAGAAAGAAAGCTTGTTAGCTGCATTTGCACAAAACAAAACAGGGCAGCAGAAAAAAAAAAGGGATGAGCTATCATATATACTTCTACTGCTTCAATCCTATATGTCAATACCCTCCCACCCTTTGTGGCATTTGAATGGAAGTGACAGCTAGCCCCAGCAAGTTGGCAGGCAGATTCTAAACATGTTCATGTGTAAAAACACTGTATAACTGGCCGGCAGTTTCACACAGCTGTGGCACATTCCCTGTACCTTTGCAGTCTGTTGGCTCTGAAGTGCAAGATGCATGTCGTGATCATCATCAGCAGCAGCAGTGTGGCATTCTGTGACGATGACTTTGACATCCTGTAGCTTCCACATCAGGGGCCAACAAAATGAAGTCTGGGTGCAGGAAATGTGCCACATCTATGTGAGGCCACTACATTAGTGTTCAAGGAGGCATTTACCAGGCTCTTCGCTGTTTGTGCTGCTCCCACTGTTTCTCCTTTGCCGCATCAGCTGTTCTGAAAAAAAAAAAGAAAAAAAGGAGAGAAAGTGGGCAATGAGGGCCTTTCATACTGCACAGAACAGTCGTGCATGACATACAGCCACCTGCATACTTCCTTGAGACATGCTTTAAGTGCCCTTCCATTTCGTTCATATATGGCAGTTGTGTTCTTCAGTCCCAGTACCATGTACCCACTACTTGGACTCGGCTGGTTTCCAAAACTGCCAATATCTCCATTCTACAGGCTCAGAAGCTCAGAGGCATTACATGACAAAGATGCATATTCAGGTTAAATACAGTTTACTGCACTGATATTGTGACAGCGTTATTATTAGTTAATATACTACAGAGAGCTGTGGTCATTTTCAATAACCAAACTCTACTATACTCGGTTTCATACATCAGATGCAACGTTGTCAGAGTTAGTGCCGTTGTTTGTGCTGCCTACACCTGTGATAAAAAATTAGTGTGTTTCTTGTGATGACCGAAAAATAAATGCATTGCCTGTGGGCTTATTACATGATACATTTATCACGAGCTTGATTAAATGCTCTCTTATTAGTGACGACACGCTGCCACTTTCAAGTGCTTTACACCACACGGTCACAAAACAAGCGCGCGGGGCAACATGCCTCCCTTATTTTTTCATGCGGGCTACTCCGTACCTCTCACAGCATCGCACCTGATGTGTAAAACAGAGAGTGGAGTGAAGTAATACCTGCACTGTATGGTGGTCTTTAAGAGAAAGATTACTACTGCACAGAAGATTCTTGCATGCATATATGGAGTAGGTGACAACTTTGACGAAGAGCTAAGAACAGTCGAGGTCACACTGCATTACATGGTTTTGATCATCCACTGATATTTTGGAAGATTGCTCTGTCGGTTCTTTGCAGCACATACAAACACTATTGCCAACGAAGAGCTCAGCATGCCTTAAAAGTGTGAAAGTCAAGCCTATAAGAAGCAGAAGCACGTATTCACAATCTGCAAGAGCAAGAACTGCACCAGGAAAAGGGCTCATCTGACAGATGAAGGCCTACCTAATATCATTTAATGCTAAATCAGCTACAGGCAAAAATAATTACTAGCAATTAAATAGTTTTTAAAACCTAATGCAAGTGGCCAAATGCACGCTACAGTAAAGTATTTTGGATTAATTTTAAACACGTCAACATCTAAGATGTGCATTAAAATGCCAGCAAAAACTACATTTTTGTATCTCACTTTCATCGTAATGTAGTCATCGGTAGGAAAAACAGTTGTATCATGTGACTAAGAGCTTTCAACTTAAGCATCAGGAGGCTGCTTAGGAGCAATACAACATACTTTTTACGTTAGATGGAGTGTCTACTGGTAGGGACGAGTATAAAAATAGAGGCAGACTCTGGTAAACCTTTCTCTCTGACTACAAAAGCAAGAGAAGACCTTGAGCGTTTGAGAAGAGTTTATGTTTTAAATTGGCAAAGAAAGTCATGCCAGAGCCAATGGTTGCATCGTGCTGTGTTAAAACTTTGCTGCTCTCCAAGTAATCCGCCTGCGTCGCCTGAAGTTGGTATACTAATACACTTTATGAAAACGACTGAGTGCAACAAACAGAATTGTTTTTATTTTTGCTGGAAGAAACTTCAGTAGTGTTGCCAGCAAATGGGATTGCTGGTACCTGAGACAGATATCGCTAGTTTTATTTTACTGATAGCATTTAAAAAAGAAAATCCTTAGGACCCTCAACAGTCCTGTCAACAAAATCTAAGCATCATGGCTGATGTCCCGCTTGTTATTGCCGCTGCCTGACGTCTAGGCGGCACAGCAGTCAATGTGTCCACAGAGCAGCATAGAGTTACTATATTAACTTTATATCATGCCTCCGATGTCAGGGTTTGCAGATGCTATCTACCATGGAGAAAACGAGACTGCCACATGGAAAAATTGTGCTTTAAATTGTTCTGCTGCGTTTCTTAACACCACAGCCAGGTATTCACTTATTTGGACAAGGAGCTTTCGATTGATGAAAAGGAAGGGTCGATAAAAGTCAGTTCAATGTCCCTTTGAGAGCCTGTAAAGCACTTTATCAGCCCCTTGAAGATGTCTTCTTTTTCCCTATTAATCCAATCCAACCTTTCATGTCCCTAAGACAGAAAGGCCTATGTTTTGCCAACTGAAAGTAAAACACCACCAGAGACTTTCTTCACTGAGTAAAAGAACAATACATTAACTCATACTTGGTAAAAAAAAAAAATGAAATACCTCGGGATGATGGCGTGTGAATAGCTTTTACATTACTTCCGCGGTGCTCACAGTACAAGGCACGGTTTAGAAACAAAGAAACACCAGCATTGGCTAGAGGTATTTAGGAGCTTCATCTGCAAACAACTGCCAAATGGTGGCCTATGCATTATTATTCATCTGTGTGCCTCATGACAGACACGCTGTAAACTGAGCTACTAAACCGTTAATTCCATAATCTAGGCCACTTAAAATGCAAGGCAGACAGCAATTGGAAGCAGATCTGCATTTTCAACAATGGTAGAAAATCAAAGCACTTCACCTGAAACCAGAAGGCAGAAATTGAGGACATCTCACAGTTAGGACTGCCTACCTTTCCAACTTGTCCGTGTTTTGGGAGACCTCTGAGCCACTGTCTCTACATGCAAAGCAGCAGCAACAAAGACGGCAAGCGCAGCATGCAGTACGTAAATACACATGCAGCTTGCAGGGCAAAACAGGCAATCATCAGCAGAACAACACCGCTAAAATACTGCAGCATGCACACTGAACTATGCAGTATGCTTAGTGGCCCACTAATAACTTTTCTTACTCCGTTCTATAGATTATTTCTTCCCTGAACAAAAGACATGCCAGAACAGGACATGGGAACATGGTTCCTTTTTAGAAATACCCCTTCTACTTTTAACAAAATTCAATACCCCTCCATACCTTTCTTTAGCCTTTTTCAAATGCTGCTTGCCACATTGTTTTTCAAGGAAATATTTTTCATGCCTTAACAGTCTATGCAGGACTCTAGAAAGCCACTTAATCTTGTAATGCCCCCCCCATATCACCTGTCATACAAGGTGCAAAAATGTGAATAATTTTCATTCCTGTTCATAGGACTACACGAATTGCTAACATTCTTGCAGAAACGGTTATATACAACATATTTATCGATGCAAGGAAAGGCCAAAGTGTCAGCTGCAAAAGGTGCAGGAGGCCTGCTATAAGATACTCATGCAAAAGCTAACCCTAACGGAAAAACAGCCAAAAATACTTGTGGTCATAAAGCTGCCCTGGCAAGGCATGGAACAGTTTTGAATTTGCACCTAACTGACCGCACGTGACTGCATATTTTCCCTATGTTTTACTGTCCTTAGACATTTGAAAGTTACCAAAATTATCTAAATTCATCTATGCACTCATGATCTCTTCCTTACTAAATTTGTTTTTTTTACATTTTTACAATGAAGGGCCCATTAGTGAGGAAATCCTGGAACTTCTGCATGACATTTTCAATGCCTGGGCATTACAGGGCTAACCTCCTCGACTCTTCCACATGCCTTTCGGCACTTTAAAAAAAAAAAGATTTTTGCTGCCTTAAGTCTATGCAGGCATAAAGAAAAGAAATTAATTTTGCTATCAGAAACAGCGACTATTAATTTTCTGACAACTAAGTTCCTAATGGTGGAAAATTGTAACAGTGAAATCTCTAGGTTTCGTCAAATAAGCCCTCGAGGGATTGCGCATTTGCTTTCTTTTCAAAGACGACTATGACAATGGAAACCTAGAAAAAAATATTATGGGCTATAAACTCCACTTCAATGTTGCTGTTGAAGGATGTGCTGCCAAGGTTACTGTTTGAAGAAATATTGCCTACTGCGTTTGCTAGCTAAAATACAAATGCACTGTGAAGTGCTCACTTCACCTGAAACAAAAATCATGCCAAGGCACAGCACACTCGGAAAAAGCTTACAGTTTGCCATGTACACAACTGTGAGTGCAGCACCTCAGAAGGTGAAACAGCTAGATTCAGGAACAGCTAGATTCAGGCAGGGAAGAGCCGAACATAAATGTGAGAGAAAAAAAAGAGGGCGCTATACTCTGGCATGCAGCAACTATTTTAGAGTACTACAAGAAATGTGAACGTAAAAACTGATAGCAGAGCTTTGTATCTACCTTTGGGGCTGCTTTGCCTGATATGCCAAAACCTCCACGATGCTGCTAGAAGGAAAGCAGCGCAGCAGCGAAGTTAGCATGCTTTCCCATCACCATTTCAAAGCCTAGATTTTACGTCACATGGGCTCACCCGACAACTGCTTTGCTTAACACTTACCACAGCATAAGGAGCAGTAGGGTTTTATCACAAGACAGTGCTACAAGCCTATGTTGTCTGCAGCATCTGAGTGCCAATGGGAAACACTCTTCCGCTAACATTCTATCCATTGCTTGTTAGATATTCAATGTCTTTCGATGGCACTAAGTGATGTGGACACAATCGGGCCTGAGTGAATTGTGGTGTTTTGGTTCAAAGTAGGGGTGTGCAAATATTGAAATTTTCGAATACAAATCGAATACAAATATGAAGAAAAAATGGCTTCGAATATCGAATCAAATATCTGTTTAGTACAACAAAAATTTCAGAAAACGATGAGCAAGCAAACGTTGTTGCCGTTTTTTTTTTTTAAAGTAGTTTATGGTCTTTGCAAGTAAAAGAAACGAAACTAGACTGCCTCAGTACCATATAAAAAATTATAATGTGCATTGAAATGTATACTACTTGATTAGACAGCATAAAAGTATCCAAACTATAATGAGGTCATGGAAAACAATATCCATAAAATGACAAGACTGCCAACAAAAAAATAACTTCATGACTATTAAACCTCATACATTCGGAGTTCAAGGGACCAGAAGAAATGCCCGATTCATCCAAAGGCCTCTGTTAATAAAATTTCAGAGATGCAGAGATGCAGTAAGGCCTTATGAGGCGGCTCCATCGCGCTAACACCTGTAAGCCCATGACAAGCCACCCGTTTCGGAGTGCTGGAAGAACAACACAAATGCAAGCAAGGGGCAGGGCAACACACATTGGCGTAAGAGCGGCGAGGCGGTTTCTAAAAAGGGAAAAGAAATAAGCCGCGCGGAGCTGGGATTGGACTATCGGCGAATGCGCGGGCCGACATTTGAAGTTGCCGCGGGGCAGCGGTGAAGCTCAGAAACCGAAACTACGCAGCCAGGCTACTTTTTTGCCCTAGCGACAGAGGCCGTCCGATTGTTCCCACGCCTGCCGTTACGCCCGCTAAAGAGGTGTGCAGGTTACAATGCACCATGCAATAGGCGATTTTGACAGGATCGCTTGCCCTATTGTGAATACTCGACGCGCCCCTTCAGGAGGCTCCAGCGGCATTCCGCAAGTAGGCTTTCTCGCATGGCATAGTTCACAAAACGGGATGGCGGAAGTCACGCTCGGAGAGTTATGAAGGCGACAGGACGCATTCTTCGGATGTGGGCATTAAATATGTAACGTATTACCGAAGGAATAAAAAAAAAAACGCGCGATTTCGCGTTGCGATTGCTCGAAGCGGGCCGTCGGCCATCTTGTTCGCAGCACGGGTGATATGTGGGAAAGCCCACTTGGTGAAATTCTCATGAGGTGAAGCCTTGCGGCGTCGGGATGCGGTTGGTCCGCGTGATAAATGGCGAAGGAAGCGGATAGGACCTCTGTATTGTTTTCCTGGAATTTTTAACTCGATTATCGGCTAATTTGCCCAGATATTGTGGTTTTGCCACGGTCGAATTTATGAAAGTATGCGCAGTATAAGATCGCTGGTGAGTATTCGGGAATTTTCGAATATTCGGAAATTCACGAATGTCAATTTTCGAATACCAATCGAATATCAAACATATTCGATTCGTATTCGAAATTTCGAATATTCGCACTCCCCTAGTTCAAAGTAAATTGGAAAAAACAGCAATTTTGTCTTTTCAGTTTATTTTTTGTATGATTTGTCTGTTTTTGTTTTGTTTATGCCGCTCCCCTCTCTAATGTGCCATGCACTCAACGGGCAAAATAAATGAATAAATATGCTTTGGATAATTTCAATTCGAATGTTTTGAATGCTTCTGGTGCATAAAAACAGGCTGCATGGAACAATAATTAAAGCGCTAATAAAAATGTTTTTCAAAGTACAAGGCCATTGCATACAAAAGGAAAGAGCACACTGAAGTTTTAAAATCAAACTCCAAAAATAAGAAAGCACCTTAAATGTAAGGAAAATGTTTATCTGCTTGGCCATACAAAAATAATTACAAATACTAACAAAATGACTAAATAATAATAATAAACCTACTAAAAGCTAGCCCCCCAGACACAATACAAATTCACTCCTGATGAATAATTGAAGATCTTAAATACCAAACATTCGGATCAAATCAAGAACAGAGAATTTTACATTTAGTTAAATATCTGAAATTACCACCTATTCATACACGCCCGAATGTAATATCAGTACCTTACCACCTGATAAAAGCCCCACAGACAACAGATTCCTTCTATTTAATGCGAATGCTAAACTGGAAACGTGCATCTACATGAAGCCATCACGTTACATTCGCTACACAGTAAACATCGATGCAACCAAAGCATACCTGAAGTTTTCGTCTTGCCATGGGTCTCCGTGAGAGAGAGAACTTTTTCTGCATATCAAATTATTTGCCAAGAAAGTTTGTTCTCGTCCATCAAATAAATAAAGAACTACGAAAACAGTGCACGACTTACCAGACCCACCGATTCTTCTGCTTTCAGCTTTGAACCTGCCTGAGAATAAAATACCCATATAAGAGCTTGTCAAATACAGTGGACCATGCAGTATTTCAAACAATGTAAGACATGTACTTTCTTTGCTCTCAAAGGCTCCCAAAGGGGGACACCCAAAAGGGGCATACTCCTAAGGGAGCAACCTATTCTAAAAGCCATACAGGCATCCTTTTTTCTTCTTAAAAAAGTTCATGAAATGTAGTGCACCAATAGGACCCACCCCAAACACCACCTCCAATGGTTGTGTCTAAGTTCCCCCATGTCTCTTCTGATGCGAGCAGCAATGAACTTACGATAACATATACACTCAAATTCGGACATCAATTAAGTAAACAAGACTCTGCCTTGAATTTAGATAACCACACTCCTCAATGCTTATAATAAAAGGAAAACAAAGTTCCTCACACGAAAGGAAGAGGTGATTATACAGAGGAATTTTGATACCAGACAATGCGATTCATCAAAAATGTATGGAACGTTTTCAGAGTGCCATCCAATTAATAGTACCCCGACTCAATAAAATTGAACTGCTGAAGACAGCCTGGAACTGTCAGTAAAATGTGCTCAGCGGATGGATACAAGAATTCAGACGCTTAGTGCCTCAAGTTTTGCATGAACTCTAGTGCATGACATGTATAAATCATTAATTCCTTAGATTTTCTTATACAGAAGAGGTGGAAGTGGCTCATTACATCATTGAACCAATATGGTGCTCTGTGTCTGCTATATGCTCTACCGTATGTTGGCCAACAACTGGCACGACTTCTGCAGTACTGTATCGAAATTACAGGACAGCATACAGATCAACTGCACTGAAAACTATCTCTGGACAACTTGAAGAAAAGAAGCCAACTGAAGTGAACACTTACTGTACAGCTCCTCAGGCAGTGGCATGCTTGCTAACGACCGGTGAATGTCTCCATTCTCCTTTCCTCTTTCAAGTGCACTGCAGAGCGAAAGAGACATGCATACAAGAGCGAAAATACCCCTACCATAGGCAGTTCTACGCTATTTAGGAGCTAGTAACATGTGGTGGCTATAACTTAAAATCGCTAGCTGCCCGTTATTTATCTGAAACTGCCCTGCCATGGTGGCTCAGTGGTTAGAATGCTCAACTGCTGAGACTGAGGATGTGGATTCGATCCCGGGCACAGCGGCTATGTTTCGATGGAGAAGAAATGCAAGGCACCCATGCATTTACAATGTCAGTGCCCGTTAAAAAACCCCAGGTGGTTGAAATTAATCTGAAGCCCTGCGCTACGGTGTCCATCGTATCCCACTCGGCACTTTTGGATGTTAAACTCCATAAACCATACTACACCATGTATCTGAAGACGATAACGTTTCCTAGTGGACAGTTTTACCCTATTCCGACAGTACTTGGACTATGAACTGCACAGCATTTTGTTATTACCTCTGGCAAGATGGTCAGCCTTAATGACCCATAACTTGATTCCCAGCCCATTTATCCAAGGCTCATTTCAGCACATGAAGAGCTACATGATTATTTCAGCGTCTGATGCCATGACTTCAATGTACCACACTGTTTTGAAATGGTTAACACTGATAAAATTGGAGTCTTTAGTGATGTTTCTTGATTATACATGGAACCAATCTTTCAAAGCGATGACAAAAGGAATTTCATGAAATCGACCAAGGTAACTAATGCCAAAGAAGGCAGGAAGACACTGTAATCTTGTAAATGTCAAGTAACAAGTCTACCAGCTATGGATAGCTCAGTCAATGGGAGACTGTAAGCGATATTCTATTGCTACATACCATTTAGCAATTGTAGTATTTGCCTTAATTCTGTTCCAATGTTGTCTGCAATGCTTTGTTTATACATATGAAATAAAAAAGAATAATCTATATTCTACCTTCCATAATGTCATAGGTTGCTCATTCATCACTTACTAAGGCATTTTCATGAACCTAGCGTAGTGAATTCATAACTTACAAATACCTTGGAAGATTGCACTAAAAAGCTTGCACAAAACTCGCAACAAAGACAATCACTAAAAAATTCCACTTAGACTCTCAATAAAATATTAAACTGAAACTTACACTAGACACGCATTGTACAGCACAATTTAAAAAAAAGTGCGTTTTTACACTTTGTCGAGGTGCAGATGGGAGAAGCAGTCAAGAAATCCACTGTCCACATCCCACACACCACTGGCTGCCTTGTCAAATGGGAGGCGCTCAGGATGGGCAAGGCGGTAATAGATCTGGCAAAGGAAAGGGGGAGAGAACTCGTAACTTCTTAATAGAGTGCTGTATTTACCATCACTACACCTATACAGAATAGATATGAACACTTAGCAAAACAGAAAAAGTTGCCTCTTCGACTATAAGAACAGCAGCACTTACACACATTGGTTGACTAGACCTTGAAGACTTATCATGGGACGACACATTGCCATTCGAGACAAGGTTAGGAGCAGAGGGCCTGAAATTGTAATAACACCGAATTATGAAATGAAGAATGACTAAAACAAAGAGGTTGTTACTTTGTCCAAAAAACTACTTTCAGCATAAGAGATTGACAATGTAGCAGATACACAGCCACATAATACAGCAAACTTGCCAATGGACCTTAATTCACTTCATGCTTAATTAAAATGAGGGCAAATAAGCAACCATAGGACTCAGGTTTTAGACACAGTGAATTGCCTCTGTTCCTCGTTTACATGGTCACACAGCTAAAAGACTTTAGTCACACTATGCTTTTGTCAAGAGTGTGCTAACACGCAGCAGCGAAAGGAGACCAAAGGCTAGTAGCAAATAAATTTTGTGACAAGAAAGCAGAAAGGCAAGAACTCTCTTACCTTGTGGAGTCTGCTGACCTTAGGCAGGCTCCATAGCGTAATGAAGACACTGAAAGCAAAGTTTTTACAAGCATCAATTCTCTGTCAAAGCTTACACCAAACTAAGATAAAGATACAAAACAACAGCTGCGGCACACTTACGCGGCTTTTCCTGCTGCAGGCATATGGCAACACTCTCTGCTCTCCTTCTGAAAAACTAGGAAATGACAGCACACATACAAAAATTTGCAAGGCCGTCCTGAAAAACTAGGAAATGACAGCACACATACAAAAATTTGCAAGGCCGTCCAAAGCTATGCAAATGGAAGAGCAGACTGGTGAAAAAGCAGCAGAATGAAGAATGAGCAGCTTTGCAAATACAGCATTAATTGAATGTTCTAGCAAAACAAATTACACTTACTGAGCCCACGCACTTAAGATATCCTCATGCAGAATAGATTAAGAGTAACATCATAGAAAATTAAAGTTACAAACCAGAGGTACAGAACGTGACATGCAGGGCACATTCACAGGATCCGGGAGTTATTAATCCCAAGGAGTCTGCAGCTTACAATGCAAGAGATGGTGAGATGTTCCAAATGGCTACAGACACACTTTTCAAGGCTATTTTTTTATAGATACAAGTAACATGAACACTGCACAGCAGTTTACTAATACAGCACAACTACAGCTAATGATATGTACTGGCACAGTCATTGCAGCCACCATAGCAAAACTGCCAGACGAGAGAACTGACATAACTGTGTGTCACAAGGTCTTCAGGAAAAGAACTAGAGAACGCTCCATGCTGTGCCCACAAACAAAATAAGCTATGACAGATGAGACGCCAAACAGAGGGAAAGTGTATAAAGTAGCTTTGGTAATGTTATAAAAAATGTGAGTCCCAGAGCGACAAAATATCTGAAACTTAGTCACCTTGTATGTGACATACAGCCAGTAGATACAAAGAATGAAGCCTTTCTTCCAGATGTCTCTCAAGGGAACCAACCCCTGCTCATAGTCCCTTTGAAATGGTATCTTCAGCTCTCTGGGCTAGATGGATAGAAAAAAGGCGACCATATGTGCATAAAATAAGATAAGCAATACTTCAAAGCTGCACAATGTTTCAACGAAACCTCAGTTACTATTGTACCCATGCTGTCAGCAACAACATTGGAAATCTGTGCATTAGCAACAAAACTGGTCATTACGGGATATCACAATGACAATGGTGCTACAATCAAAAGATGAAAGCATATTTGCAAAAGAGAAGACCCTAAAGTTTATTACGCAGGCTACATTGACAACACAATTCAAAGACAAGCACTTCCACTCCCACAAATACTCGTCTCTTTACTGCTTCCAAAAAAAGTGAGCTGCAACTGTAATAGCATGGCCTTTGGCAAGCTTTTTTTCTTTCACAGGTCACAAATTCTTCTGATGTCCTATACAGTAAGGTGCTGCCCTGCCAACTGGCCCTGTCACAGGACCCTAACACATGGCGAGGTATTGTTGAACTAGAAGTATTACAAAAAAACTGAAAAATTTACAAAAAAAGTTGACAAAGTTAACAATGTTTAGCAGAGAGTGAAATGCAATAAAGGGACACAGAATACTGATTTTTTTCCCACAGAAAGAATGCTAGTTTAAAAAAATTTCTATACCTTTGCAGTGCTTTCATGTGTGTTCTACACAACAACAAAAAAACTGACTTCTGGAGCCTGCCCAGTGCATGAATACAAATAGAAAGCATTACGTAGATCTTGACCAGTGGAAAAGCCATAGTAATACCTTCTCACTTGAGCCATAACAGAGACATAAGTGCACACATTGCTTGATTATGGGGCTGGCTCTTATCCTACAACAAGATACAAACCTACTGTGTCAGCTGCTCTCCTAATAAGCTCTTGATATGGCTGAGCTGCCATAGTGAACCGCTATCTGTTTTGATGCTAGACAAAGCTGGCAAAGTGCAATGCTGTGTTATGCAAGGCCAGGCAGTGTCATGCAATGCTGATATGAACAGGCGGTTAAGCTGTAGCTCAGCTATTTTTCTGGCATTTCACTGCTATGCAAGCCAAAGTTAACATGAAGACTTTCAAGTCAACAAGCCTCTGCGTTGCCAAGGGTACCTGCAGTGGCAGCCACAGTGAAACCAATCTTTATGAAACCTGCCTGACAAGGGTGTGAAAGGTCAAGACGTTAAAGAGCCAAGGCCTAGTTGGAACAGGCCAGTATATCAGCTAGGACGAGGTCAAATCCAGGCTAACCTCATGAGTAGGTGTCTTCTGGGTGGCAAACTGGAGGAAACGCTCCAGCTCAGGGCTGAGCCTTGGCAGACTTTGTAGGTGACGGATCAAGTCCTTGGCCTGGTGCTTAATGCTACGTGCGTGGTCAGCCTGTGCAGCGAAGGATCAAAGGACACACATGTTAAGAATGTCACAATACACACAACTATGATTTACTTGTGTCTGCTGTTTATATTTATATCTGCATGTTTTATTTACTGTGCCCTGTGATCACCTTCCATTCTTGCCCGCCACACTCTGTACTGTATCATCAGGGTAGATAAGGGTAAACGATGATGATGAAGTAAATCATCTGCATAAAAAAAATCCTCTCAAGCAAACTTGAAAATATTCAGTGAAAGGAATGGCTACACCAAAACCCAATAGAAATATGCACAGAAGAACCATTTTGCAAATTTTGCTAACAAACAAACATATCCGAATAACTTTTCTCTTCAAATGTGCTTCCACTATGGCTATAAAGAAGGCTTTCACAGAGGACTCATGTCCAGTTGCAGTATCAAGAAACAGCCTGAGGATAAGGTTCAACCTTGTCGCAGGCTTGTTCAAGGAATTACAACAAAAAGCAAGCTTTTGGTTAAAATAAAGCCAGACAGGATCAGTGATGAAATGCGACCTCAAGATATCCCTATTAATCATTTTTTCCTTTGAACTGAACAGCAGCCTGTTATATAACTGAATCCATGCCAGCCTGTAACACGCTGGAATTTCGAGAACACTTTCCAAGTGAATCTGGTTGCAACAGCTGCACTGACAATGCTTTGCACAACAACTTGAAATCCACTAAGGCAATGTCTCAGTACAGAAACCACCCGCTTAAGTCTTCTCTCATCACACTTAATAGTATAACAACATTTGAACCTTCACCATGTGAGCAAAGATGTGCATTGTACTTTGCTAGCTTAAAACGCAGTAACATCTTCAAAGAGAGCCTCGTCACCTGCTGCAGCTATACAACTGCAATTAATGTTTAATGCATTGCTTGTCCTGTCTCACAGTGAACACAACAAAATGGCGATTCCTGAATACAAATAAAGGTCAAAATTTTTTTGGCTTTTCTAGCAATGCAGTACTGTCATGGGGCAGACACAAGTAGACAAAACACAAAATCTAGACAGCGAAGTATCTGTGATGTGAATATGTGCCCTTATACAAACAAAACAAAAAAATTCAAACAGCAACGGTTAAAATCACTGCCAGCAATACCTAAAAAAAAGAATTGCTGTGGCTCAACATTGATCACTAAATGCACATGTCACCATTACTTTCTGGCTCAGCAGGTGGCTGTTGCAACAGGTTTAATCATACAAGTATTCAGGCACAAAATTAATGTCCCATCACACCCACACTTTGCACTGGAACAGAAAGTTGATAACACTGCAACCCACCAGAAAGCACGGTGGAAGTAAGCACAGTGTATCTGGCAACGTTAACAAGCATAAAATCTTTTTGAGCTGCTGCTTCAACTCCTTTCACATTTACCTGAATAAAGGGGACAAGCAAGCATTTATAAGCACATCCAAAAGTCAAAGAAATTCTTTATATTAATTAGTTCTTCACCATTACCAAGAAAATAAAATATGTTACTACGGACATTTCACGTTCACTAGCGTAAGTACTATGCTCATAAGGCAGTAAAAATGAAAGACTGGACTTGCATCAAAGGGGCAGTTGGCAGCCAGGGAGTCCTCTATCTCCTGTAGCGTTGACTCCAGCACGTCCTCATACTTGTTAAGTGACTCATGAAAGCTGGCCTCCGAAATGGCCACCCCATTCAACGTATCCATGCGCTGACCACATCCAATGCTTGCTGTCGATGCACAACAGAAGGAAACAATTTTATTAATTTGCAATAAAATTCTCTCACAGCATAGCTGGAAAAAAAGGAGCGCATGACAAACTGA
Source organism: Amblyomma americanum (assembly GCA_030143305.2). Taxonomy (NCBI): domain Eukaryota; kingdom Metazoa; phylum Arthropoda; class Arachnida; order Ixodida; family Ixodidae; genus Amblyomma; species Amblyomma americanum. Next base: position 10,328 of record JARKHS020011673.1, on the reverse strand, counting down.
AGCAAGGAGGAGAGAGAATGCTAATACTTTGCTCAAAGCCCATCACAAAGGTTCAATGCAATATAAGTTATGTTACTGTAAAGCATCATGTAAGAATCCTGTCGTTCACAAATCGCACAATACAAAATTCGCATTTGTGGTTATTTTGTGACAGGAGGCATCAGGCCACTAAAATGTGTCAGACTAATTGGTTTCCAGCCACTTCTGACCGTCAAAAAATGCTGTGCGACATGCAGAACCTTCTATCACATATTTAACTTGCGCCTGAATTTTCCCAAACCTGGGACATTTTCTTCACAATATGAGAGGGAATGTGAGAAGTTCCACTATGTTTACATTAGCCTGAAGAACGTGACCTAAGCTCAGATCAAGCTCATAGACGTTTTACTCAGAATTATTTCCTTATATTCAGTTACGCTTCTCAACCGACTATGAGTCAGCTGACGTGTTTGCGGAGGCATTTCTAAGGTGCGTTTTCATAGTCCAAAAATGAAATATGAGAACAGCTCTCACAGCAACGTGACATCTTTTAACAAAAAAGAAATAGCTACCGTTAGGTGCACAGCCTCAGAGGTCTTAATACCTGCCTCCAGGCAAATGGCAAGCTGTGAAACTAAACTTTTGTTGACATCCAAACTAACAAAAAAGATTTCATTTGTGCACATATAGTGAAAGCAGTGCACATGGAGTACAGAATGATTAGTCAAAATATAACAAATCTGATCTCTACACACTGATCATGTGATGGCTGATGCCCCCCTTTTACTATTGTCGTCCGGCCCTGATGACATGTGGTGATGACAACAGAGCTTCATAGAAATGTTAGTGTTGCTCGTGTATGAGCAGGCTTGATGGCATCATAGGCCAGCTGCCACAAGCAGAATCATGGAGTTATAAATCTGCACTATTCACCGCAAGTGCTATGGTCAACATGAACTACAAGAAAAAGCAAACATAACAGAAACAATTACATACTTTTCCTAGTATGCTTGACGTCCTTGAGCAGATTCTTGACTCCTTGTACAAAATACTTGATGTTGAATAATTTGAGTGCTAAAGATGCCTGCAGGTCAGAACAGGAAAAGGAGGAATTTAACGAATTCAGAATAAATTCTGCAACAACTAACACATCAAAAAAAAATTCAAGAACAACAAGTGAACTTCAAAATATTACCTCAATCAGTGCAGACCGAATGTAGGGTGTGTTCTTCACCAGTTTCCTGAAGAGAAGTTTACAGAGACATCACTGAACAATGCCCAGTGGAACTTATTCACACCGGCCAAATATAAAAATGTGTTTCTGATGAGCATCCAACCATTTCTTTCCATTATCAAGAGGCAACTAAATGCTAGCAGCACAAGACTGAACATTTTGAAGGTGCAAAATACGGAAAAACTTGCAACAGCATGGCATCAATTTGCACCACTTTTAAGCAAGAAATAGTCTGCAAGTTAGCCATACCCTTTGTCTGATGATGCGTAGGCAATGCACATGGGCCGAACAAAACCCCTTGCCTTGGGATCTAGCATGACTGAGTAGTTGACAAAAATGTGCAGATCATCTCGTATACTTGGCATCAAGATTTGGCTGTCTAGCTTCGGAAATGTTGAAGAGCTGAAAAATTAAGAAAAGGCAGTGGGATGAGACAGCTGTTTTCAAGACATGCTCTAGTGCTTGGGGCACAAAACAATCACCAGAAAACAAACAGCACAAAACGTGCTCTGCCTTAACACTAGCTGCTTCAGAGGCACTAGGCACGAATAAAAATGAAAATCTCAAATTGCACCCTCAAGACACTGTACATAGTGCTTTGTAAAACAGTACAGAGCGCACCTGCTGTTTTGTTATGTTGCAAATGAAAGCAATATCACCAGTGTATTTTGTGCATGGTTTCCATTTTACTAGTATTTAGTGCCACATGAAAAAGCAACTCTGGAGTCTTTGACATCCAGGCATTTTACTGAAACTTTTACAGTAGGTTCTCATCAGAGTTCTGATCCTTGATGCTAAATTTCACAGTCAGGCAGCGTTTTGTTTCTGAGCAATTTGATTTAAAAATTCTCCTATTTTGTGGCCTCAATTAGGATGATTTCTACGGCCAAACTTGCGTGTGAGACATTACAAGCTACCCGCCCATTAATATTCGCTCTATGTTTGCTGAAGGAAAAAATTTCAAGCTAGTTTTTGGTGATTAGCGGACAAAAAGCGATTTAAGTTATCCCTTACAGTTGCCAGTTTAGCCATTCCATGGAAACATTACAGGTTTCATAAGAGTATCAGCGACATCATGCGCTGATCAAAAGCCAGTCTGTTCCCAGTTTTTGCTGTTTCATTACGTTTTCCTCACAATTTTGAAAAACTATTCATTGCAACTAAGAGAGGGAGATACAAGAAATACAATATGATCGTCAACTCAAAATGTTCGAAAATCCTCTGGAGTAGTTCTTCAACTATGTCAACGCAAATCAAACGAACAATACGAGAAGTTCAGAGGTATGATCTGTAACCTGTAGAGTATCTTTGCTTCTTTTTCTTTCAGGTGAGATACTCACGCTCCTACTTGCTGGTAGTCGACAGAGAGTATACTGATTACTAATGAGTTGATGTCTATGCCTTCCACCCTGTCTCCTATGTTGTGAGGTATGGTGATCTGCAGGGAAAAGAGAGTGGGGCGGATGCATTAGACCAAAAAGGTATAAAATTTCTTAAGTGCAGAAAAAAACTGTAGAGAATATTTGCAGTACCTACCCTAGCAGTACACAGATGTGTATGCACTCATTACTGAGAAAAAAAATTGTAATGTTCCAAAAAATAGCAGTGACCAGATCAATTTACTGCTTACTTCAGGAACCTACGAGCCACTAGCAGTGGTGCATAAAATATATGGCATGGACTGTCATAAGAGTCTTGTGTAAATGTTGCAGAAATGATTGGTCACATCTTGTCAAGTATCTGACAGCAACCCCTGCAGTGCACCCTCAAGAAGCAAGACATGCAGCTTTGAGATTGAATGAATACTTGGTTGACATGAGAATAAAGCCTATCAAGTGGTTTTATCGTTGCCGTGCATAGCATTGCATGTGGATGATAAATGACAGCAGCAAGTGCATGAGGTGCATGTCAGGTTATGAATGCCTACTGCTTTCTGTCACACTCAATTTAAAGGGACAATAAACTTTTTATATAAGGTGCCTAAGACATCGACACAAATTTTCAATATTGCACAAACTGTCACATATGAACATTACAGTTCCAGAGCCCTCTAGCTGTGCCTCGCGTAGTCACCAGAGTGATAAGCCTACGTGCTGCTCCCAACATATAGTGAACATAGAAAAAGAAACAAAAATGCTTTGATGACTTATTCATACGCCATTTTAAAAGGAACCACTTTAAACCAAACACATCTTTTCACAAAACTCCAAGCGTTGTTAGTACCAGTCAGAAACAGTTTACAAGCTTCAGCCAATGAGCCAGCATGTCTTAGAATCGTCATCGCTCATTGTGCAGAGAAGTATACAGTGAATGTTACTAAAGGTACTCGATTCTCTCTTGACTGTTCTCAATTTTTCTGGGAACAGAGAGGTACGGGGACTTCAGTCGGAACAGAAAAGTCGATAATAGAATACCTGGTCCTATCAATCTAAACATGCTTTAGATTGTACTCAAGCTCTTCACATACTATCGGGGACAACATGCAAATGCTGATCTAGATGTACAGGCGCAGTGAGTGGCACGGACACCTGGTTTGACTGGCACACGTTAGAGAATGACTGTATGAGTTTAACTTTCACAAGTGTGGTCTCGAGCCAAAGTCCGGTCACAAAGCTTCGCATTTCAGCTGCTGCAAGCGAATCCTGAATATTTTTGTCCCCTGACAGTATACATAACCTGCACTAACATCACAGTAGCCGCCACGCTGGCGAGCCAGGAGCACTGCCAGAAGGCGCGCATTTCTATCACCCCCTTCTTGAAACTTGTTCTGGCCTCCACTGCAGAAGCTAAGCATTGTTCACCACTTTGGCAACCGATGATGTCAGGTGCAAGGTATCTATATCAATGTCAATAGCTTTCATGAGTACACTGGTCATGAATGCCTAGCAGAATACTTTGGCCATGTTAGTGTACAAACAAATTTTTTTCTTGTTTCTAGCTGCTAAATGTAGTACTAACAACTTGTTCTTAATTGCTCATGTTGCCCAGAACTTCAATGAAACCGTGAAAGCAGGTCTTTCATGTCAATTCGTGTGAAATGAAAAACAAAACTAAGTCATTTCCCAATTTAAGCCGAAATTATACAGGCATTCAGTGCAACGTTAGAAGTCGGCAGCAAACAAGAAACCAAGGTGACGCTCACTAGTGGCATCGGTCCATGGACTTCGTTGCATTCGGCGATGAGGATAAAATCGTTGTCCTCGTCGACAAAGGGATTCTCCTCCTGAGAGAACAGCATGCCGCTCCAATCATGTTGAATGGCCTCCTTGCTGACGGGATCGTCGTCAAAGTCGAGGAAGACGTCGGCGTGCTGCTGCGCCTCCTCGTCTCGATTCACATAGGCGCGGGCCTCCGAGTAATGCCCCAGCATGCCAAGACCTGAGGTGCAACGAGGCGATGAGGACACGTCGAGCCGCACGTCAGCTGGACACTTCGCGACCTTCGGTGCACTATCTACCGCCGCGCGATCCGCCAAGCGCTACCGAGTGTCAAACATGTCGAGCGAGATCGAATCGCGTCCGCGCTGTTTACATCCAGCGGACCGCCGCGAAACAAGGACGCTTTGTTCAGATCTGTCCGCATTTAACGCCTAATCGCATCCGTAAAATCGCCCAGACGACACAGCCACAGCCAAACACTCACTGAAGGCGAGCGCGCACACACGCACATACTACCCTCGCTGGTAAACGTTGTGCGCTCGCCGTTTGGGCACCTTCGACCGACACGAGACGACGACGAAGAGTGAAAACTATCTAGGATCAGCCGTTAATGCCCTAAAGCAAACTAATTCACAACTGCGGCCTGAGACCCACTGCGAAACAAACTCCGTGAATATTATGGGAGAAAATTCTCACAGTTTGCGCCAACTCTTCCGATGCCAGATCTGACAACTGTCGCTACGGTGACGGCACTCCGGTCGCGGCGAAATACATACTACATTGCGCTTCAACCGCTGGAGTCAATGTGCGTTGTCATTCGGTCTTTCATAAAAGATGCATCTAAAACTGATTTATTTAGTGACTAAACGCGAGCGTGGGAAAGTTGGGCGTCACTTCGAACGCTCGCTAAACAAAAACCACTTCAGAAAGCACGTGATTTCCGCGGTTGCCAGGCTGCGAAATGAAATCGGCTACTTACAACGCGCACAGACGCTTCTACTTTTTGCACGGCACTTCTACCACCTGATGCGTTCAGTCACCATTTGGTACCGAATTTAAATCTCGGGTATATCGCCGCATGTCATCGAGCTTGTTCTAGGACCGTTAAGCAAGCTTCAGAGCTTGAACAGTGGAATATGAAACGCACGATATTTCACGCGCTCCTCATGCAAACACGAGAATGAAGATGGCGAGGCATTTTTTTGGCAATTGGTTTGGCTCTCCTCTAAATTGCGAGGTACGTATCACAGGTTCTCATCCTTGTACATTGCCTCTCAGTTTCAGTCTGCTCCGAAACTTCAAGAAAAGCTATTTTGAACCGTACGCTTAGCTAGGTTTTTGTCCCACGCGCCGCGAGAGAGAGGTCCATTTTGTCTGGTCATGCGGGTGTCTATTCTAACGGGGTGGGTGATTGAATCTATAGAACATTTTCTCCTCTCTTGCCGGCTGTTCGCAATTCAGAAAACTTATCTGAAGGTCCCACTTTCGAGGTTGGGGATGCCTGTGTCACTCACAGCTCTTGTCTCGTTCGGTGCAAGCTCTAAGGAATTCGCTTTAAGTAGGGTTTTTAAGGATACCTTTACGACTACATTATTGTAAATGGGAGGTCACATTGTTAACTGTATTCAAAATTCTTCGGTACGTCTAAAAATGTGTATTTTTCGATTCCTTGATACTTCATAATTCTTTTATTTTTATTTTTTTCATCACTTATTATTTTCTAGCTTGAGTCATTTCACTATTCTACTTATCCGCCTCATGCCTTTATTTTCCTTACAATTACGTACATGTGATTCTCCTTGGCATTCACCACCAAACCTTGGCCAACACCCCCGCGTGGGTATGTCCCATGCTTACTGATGCCAACGACAACAACAGCGATTTAAGGCATTTGTCATGCGTGTAAATATCGAGCATTGTATGAAGTAGTTTGAAACGTAAACGGCCGGGTATACTCTTGCGCAGTCCTGCCTACTTCTAGGTTTCCTGAAAGAGAAGCATGAGTATCGTATCAATTTCAGTGGTAAGTATAGTTCCATGTCTTATATCTTGTCGGTCATATGTTTGTACAGGAAGCGTTAAGCTACGGATTCACCATTACATGAAACATTCCTAAAGCTAAATGCGCATTTTGTGCAACAGCTCCTCATGCGTCGCAAACATTGTTCATATATGACGTGCAAATAAAAGCACGTCGCGCGCATAAATGACGCCTACTTTTTCTTTTGTTGTTGCTGCTTCTTCAATCCTGAAGCGACGTTGCTCTGTTTGAATCTGCTGCTTGGGAGCCGCCATGGAAGACGAAAAGCTCAGGAGAGGCCCTGGCCAGTCGCTATAGAAACTGCACGCCAAAAGCATGCCAGAAGTCACGCGCCTTCGCAACGACTACTGGGAGTCTTTGGCCGATGACGTAGCCTGTAGTAATGTTGAGCGCAGCTGCGTCGGCGTCATTATAGCGTCGTTCGTATGCTGCATTGTCTTCTGCGCATGCGCAAACACACTGCGACGGCGGTCGGGGGGGGGGGGGGGGGGAGGCAGAGGAAGGAGCCTTCACGTCCATCTTCAAAAAGTGTGACGTAAATGCCTCTCCTGAATTCTTTCCTCCTTCCATGGGGGCCGCGGTTACCAAAAACCTAAAGCGGAAATGGGTTTGCGAGAGCATGCATGGAACGAACGTATCAGGTGACACGAGCTGTATGTTTGTGGCACGGAGGATGTCTTGGCTGAATATGATGTTATCGCGGCCATTCCTTTAGCAACGAGTGGGCATATGACAGGACAGTGCCCACCCGGTGTACCTGCAGCGCCCTTTACAGTCCGCTGGTAGCCACTTGCCCAAGTTCGCGCATGCGCAGTTGCTGTGAATGTTTGCGTGAGGCTGCAATCTTGCTCTTATTCGAGGCTTGGTGCGCTTTCGTCACGGCATAGGCATGACGTTCAGAATGCAACTATTCTTCTGAATATTGCGTCATGAAATGTGGGGTGACATGATATCTCGGCATTGTTATTCAAAAAATTAAAATATATGCACAAAATTCGTTTCAGCTCCCAGTGAACGGCCCAATGTGGGCCGCACTATCCTGAAACACCTTGCTCATCAGGGTGTGAACGTAGCGCTCAGCTGATTTTGCTGTGGCCAGGCAAATTTTTAGGGTGGCCACCGCCAACCCTTGGCGCAGTGACTGCCGGCAAGTGGCTGTTTCAAACACAGCCATCGGAGGGAGTTGTGAGAATCAGGTTGCTCTTTCCGCGACCAGTCATTAATTTAACTGCCACCTGCCACGGAGGACAGTTTGGTCACAATCAGCTAGTGGGAAGTTTGTGGTGAAGTCTCAAGGTCACGTGACTTTGCTTCTTTGGAGATTTTTCTCTTACGCCGACGACGACTATGACTTCGCCGGGTTTCAAAATGAACGGGAAGCGGATACATCACAAGGCGTAGCTTTCCTCGTTCAAAGGTACCAGCACGCACCATATCAACCTGCTTCTCACGACAGAGGTGACTGATTGCTCTGGAATGATTGAAGCCGTGCGCAACTGATTCTACGATGTTCGAAGATATATTAGGCGTTGTAGCCCCCTTATCGCGAGCAAGCCTATCCTCTGAATACATGTGTGAAATTTTTGCACGCCAAGTTAAGTGCTGCATCCAACCTAATGTAAATGCATGTCTTTCCACTTCCAGTTTACCACTGCGAGCAATGACTTAACTGCTGATATGAGGACTATAACGCACGTAGGAGGAAAGTTTAAGATCATTTAAGTGTACAGCGTGTCCAAACAGCCTCTAAATTTACTCCAAGGTCCTTGAGGAGCTCCCGCAGGGTACATGTAGCTTTCGAAATTCAGAAACTATTGTGTTCAGCCCAGTGCCACCGGTAACAACACGAGATATGCGATGGGCCCTGATGTGATAGGGGCGATTTTATTGTTTTATAACGGGACATTAATTCTTTCAAATACTCTCATACCTGAACGTACGCTACGGAAGAAATGCTTCTGGTGCTTGGAATCCTGATTTTCCTGGCGGCCTGTGCGAAGTCCAAAAAAGACACCGAGCAACTGCCGCTAGGCATTAAGGCGAGTACCACCGTATTCTGCTAGAGATAGCGACAACAGCGCTTTCCACGTCCGCATAGTCTTCTGCGCTGTGAACAGGCAGCACGCAGAACTTTATATATAAAGCTGCCTAATATTCAGGTTTCTGCCGACGGTTTGTTACAAATGCTCGCCTTTCATTTTTTGTTATGAGGATTGTCGCGCGCATTGACCCAAGAACGATCATACGTAAATAGCGTAGCCTCATGTTGAATATGTCAGCAATTCTGTTTTTAGTGGGGAACTGAATGGGTTCCAATAGTATTTAGTGCTGTTAACAATGTCAGGAAGCCAGCACTACCACGACGTACAGCGGTAATGGCCGCAAAACCGTGAACTGCGCGCTCAGAAATATTCAATAGTGTTCCATCCAGGGAATCGCCCCTTTTTCTCGAAATTCTAGGAGTAAAAATTACGAAGGTGGCACTTTGGGCTGGTTGGTGGGACATAGCGAAGAGGGGCACTGTGGGGGAGAGAGGACACAGTGAGTCATTGGGAATTTGGCGAAAGAGAATTTTTACGGTATTTCAGAGAGTTTTGAGAACTGAAATTGTCTGACTTTCAGAATTTACGATGTTTTCAGGCTGCTGCGGGGAATAAAGGGCCTGAATTAGGGCATTCTGGCTCTAATTGAGGGAATTTTCGGATATGGCATGGAAGGTCACTATGAGAAGTCTGTTCGTTGTATGTGGCTTCACCCCACGCATTTTGTCTATGCGGAGAAGCGCTGCTTGCGTTAGCTCTTACCACGTGTCCCGATTTCCTGGGGTCTGCTACCACTTCCCTTCGGCGTAGAGTCCAAGGAATTCAAGATGGCCGCCCCCATAGTCAATAAATATAGCAACCCAATTGGTGATTGACTGGTGAGGTCATAGTATATCGAATTGGTGATTGATTGGTGACGTCACTGATTGTCCAATTGGTGATTGATTGGTGACGTCACTTATAAATCCAAGATGTCAAATTCGTTTTTTCATTGGTGTACCTCACTTTAATCTCATTGATATCAATTCTAGTAAGCCAGACAGCTAAAGCTCTTTACTTAAACGTCTTCCAGACGGTGGCGGCATCTTTTAGTGCAGGGCGTATTCTTAACTTCGTTCCTTCCATGATGCACATAACCGTTTCGCTTTACCGTTCGTCTTTAGAATTAAGTTGTAGTAGTAGTGCCTTAATAAAAAACAATACAAAACGGAGGGAAACTGTGTCGCGGGCCGCGGCAGTTGCCATCTAATATTTTATAGGGGAGAAGAGCACATCAACTCGCTTAATCAATGCGTTGTGTTGTCATGAACACCAGAGCCAAATAATGCGCTTCTACACGCAACCGAGAGCCCGCAACCACACGCGAAAGTTAGGGAGCCCTTTCCGGCGACTTTTTTTTTCTGTTCGCACCCTCCTTTGTCGCTCGCACCTGCGTATATTCGACTTCAGAGAGATGGCTATTGCTTGGATTCTTTCAGGTGTCAGGCAGCTACAGCAAACGCGGCCAGTAAGCCGCGTAGCTCGGGCAGGTCAAGAACCTCCTCCCTCTGTGCTGGGGCCGGCGGAAGAGTGCCGACCTTCAGCGTTCAAGAAGTGACGAAAGGAGAGGGAGAGGCTCGAAGACGCTCAAATTCAAATTTTGAGAACAGATAACTCAGCTTCTACAAAGCGAATTAAAAAAAATTCTTGCTGGACAGTATTCGCGAAGCGACATCCTTCAACATCCCAGGCATACCGCAACTTTATTAGAGCCCCTTTCAGAGCCCCCTTAAGCACCCGAGCAGCGGCCGGCGGAAATAAGGATAAGCACAGAGGGCAGCGATAGCGAGAAAGGACAGCCTTCAGAATTTGCCAGCAGCGGTTTGTTATAGCAC